>JAVQJG010290744.1:0-52303 GCA_036024015.1 Craterocephalus amniculus | reverse complement strand
TCTTTTTTTTTTTTTTTTTTTTGCCAAGTGAGATATCACAGGCACCAACGAGCCATGAAACTGAGCACAGCCGATGCTTCTTCCTTTGCGGACTTGAGGCGCGATTGTTCAAAAATACTAAATTTTTCCCTTCAGCTGCCGTCACCTTGTAGGCCTATTATGTAATTTTTTTTTTTCTGGATATGTATATATATATGTGGCAGAGCTCCTCATGGACGACGCCTAAAAAAAGGAGAAAAATAACAAACCAAACAATTGTCTTCGTCTCTTAGGATTTCCAAAATACTTCAAGTTTGTTGCTGCTGTCGTTGACCTGCTTTCTTTTTGTCAAAAGTTTCCGTCTTGAAATGACCGTAAGTGAAAAGTAATGGCGGTGACAGACTCTTTACTGTACCTCTCCGACACGTTGAATGCTGCGGGGACCCGAACTGCCTCTGCTCTGAGGCGAAGGGCAGACTGAGTCTCTCCCCGCCTCTCTCACTCTCTCTCCCGCTCTCTCTCTCTCTCTCTCTCTCTCTCTCTCTTACACACACATGCACACACACTCCCTCTTCTTCTCTGTCGGTGTCTCACCCACTCATACACACTCCTCTCAGCTGCACCTGAAAAACCTTTTCATGATTTATTATTCTTCATTAGCCACACCACCGCCGCCGCCGCCACTGGGGACTCTGCGCATGGGCAGTCTGCAACAAGGCATTTATTTAAAATGACTCCACTTCATCACCAGCACCTCTTTAACAGAAATCACTTCAAATGAAGATTAGGTTTTTTTCGTTTTGTTTTGTTTTGTTTTTTTCTCTTTCATATTACATATTACATTTCATATTAGGCCTACCGTACATTAGAACTATTTAAGGTTGATTGTTACCTTTGTAGACCACATTTGGAAAATGGGTCTCAGAGGGAGCAGAGAGAGTAAAATGAATACCATGGACAGCTCCATTTATCACGCAAAGTCAAAAATGTTTTTTTTTTCTGATTTGAAAAAAAAAGAAAGAAAAGGAAAAAACAGTTAAATGTATTCAAAAATTTTAATATCCATTTTTTTTCTAAATTTGTTGTGACTAAAGTACAGGATAACATTTGAAAAAACTTGACTTTTTAACCTATTTTGAATATTTTGCGCTATAACTATCACCTCGCAGTGCAAATACATAATGATAAAAGTGGATTTTTTTTTCTTTCCATTTTTTTAAAGATAATGAGCCCTTTCTAATTGAAAATCTATATTCTTGTCATAGCAGGCTATTATCTTATCTCTCCGCTAATTAAGTCACATTATCGTTTATATAATTACAACATTTAATCACGTACTAATTAACAATGGCTGTCTAAATTGTTTGATATGATCTGTAGGGTGTAATTGTTATGATATAGCCTAAGTGTGCTAAGGGAGTAAAGGAATATTCAATAAAAAATAGCACTCGTAGTAGTTCCCCCTTTTCTCTCTCTCTTTCTCCTGGCTCTTTTGCAAAAACACCTCTTTCTCTCTGTACACACGAAAATGTTACACATATTGAAAGAGGCGTGGGTAAGGGTCATTGTTTTTTAAATAGGTAGCCTATACGAGTCAATTGTTCATCTTTTTAAAAGTGCTATGGATACTCTTTTAAATTGTATAGATGACTAAGTGCAGTGTTTTTTTCTAATTGCAGACGGAATAAGCAGTCCGTGACCACAGCTTCTAAACTGGCAGTAATTCAACCGACGTGATAGAGTTTTCGCGTCGGACAGACGCGATCTCCTTACATTGAGGTTGTGTGGGCTTATGACGGATTCCGGTTTTTGTTTTTCTTCTTTTTCTTTTCTGACTTTTATTTTCGTACGCATATAGGCTATACATTTACAATGTTCCCAATTACTGTGCCAACAAGCCTGTTGGTGTTACTGCACAGCAGTTTTTACGCAACCAGAGAGTCATCCAGCTGTAGAAATATGTTGTTCCCCAGCGTGACAAACAAGCGCTGCAGGAGCCACCTCCAGACATCGGGAGACAGAGATCAGGCTCAAGAGACATCAAGGAGCGATCAGTGTCTGCTCACATATACCGACAAACTGATTTATGATGAAACTTTAAAGAAATCATTTATATTTCAACACCTCTAAATCGGTGTATGAAATTTTCATTCACAATGAAACACACAAAAAGTATATCTTAAGTCAAATAAATCAGCCCCAGCTTCTCCCAAGCAATTGACTTTGAAGTACACTTTCCAACACTTTCTGAGAGCGTTCAGGTACCTTAAGGCTTTTTACTTCCTTTGCCTACAGTTTTTCGTATTTGAGGGAGGACATCGTGTCAGAAGGTTTAAGAGAGTTATACTTGAAGAGTGAGTCATGGCAAACAGAAACATTAAAATTCAAGATACTTGAACTGGGATCAGAAGCCCTTCATGCTTTTGTAGAATTAAGGTAATAAGACGCCTTGTATTTTTGTTTCTTACAGCTCTTATATGCAACATTTGGAATTTTCTCTTTAATTATTTATTAGGATTGAATATCTCATGAAAAGATTACATTGTCAGAAAACAAATACTATTAAAGTGGCATTTCATAGTCATTTTACAAGGCCTATAGCAATTATCTTAACCAAACCTCCTGGTGTCAACTTTAGAAAAACTTAACCTATATTTAGGCAACCTAAATACACTTCTAGCTTTAAACCTTTTTCCTGTCATCAAGCTATTGCAGTAATTGGAGGGAATGTTGCTTTCATAAAAATACTTGTCTCACCCTTGGAGGGTTCAGTCATGCAGTTCTTATAAAAAATAAATCTCTCCATGGAATTGTGGAAGAAAGGGTTTCAAGCACATGAAGGGTCTAACTACAAGTAAATAAGTCTGCTCTGTCTAAAAATAAAAGCAAAGCCAAAGTAAAACAGAGGGAGCTCACGCAGCAATGCTTGACATAACTCAGGTGACTTGTTTGCTTTTTTTCCCCCCTTCCTTCCTCACTCTCATACTTACATCGAATCAAGGAGTACTGCAGTGGTGTCTGTGTGCTTTACACAAAGACATACTCTTCGCAGCCTCCCCCAGGAGCTCTCCATGTTAACAATCCCAATTACACCGAGACCACCAGAGACAGCTGTTTTTATTACAGAACCGCTCCTTTGTGCCGCCAACAAGGTATCTACCTCCAGACGCACTCCTGGAACACAGTTAAAGCCAGACTGAGAGGGAGAGAAGTGCGGAGACATGAGGATGAAGTCTCTTGGCTGCTTGCAGTGGTGATGCCTTTATTCACAGCCCCCCCACCCCCTTTTCTGATCTCACAGAGCTCTTTACATGTTGGAGCAGAAGGTCAATGCTTGTTGGGAGAGGGCCTACAAAGAGATCAGAATCTAACTCAAGGCAACAGTAAATCACGCAAACAGGGGGGGATGTTGGGGGTTCAGCCAACAATAGTGTTTCATTTATTCATTTGCTTTACCTGCAAAATGTGACAGGTTCCACCAGGAATATTCTGACTTTAATGTGTTGTTTAAATGCATACAACAAAAGGTAGAAGCCTTCAGGATTTACTAAATGTCACACACTGCACTGTGGCTCTCAAACAGAAGTGGCTAACCACTTAAGACAGTGGAAGAGGTTTGAGAGACTCCATTTGAACAGCAGTGCAAGAATGTGTTTTCTATTTAATCTCTTCATGAAATATAATATGATTACCGACAGATAAATGTGCATTTGAATTTGTATTTAATGGTGAAACTAATACCGTTGCATTTGATTTCAGTCCTTTAAGACTTTGTTTGGATGTTAAGTATCAGTTGTTAAAGAGTGTTATAGGAAATGTGTAACAATATTCATTTATGTCAAGGGAAGAGGTCCAAAATCAACTTTAGAAAAATAGTATAAGCAATACTTAATCTTCATGCAACCAATGAAAATATGTTGTAATTTACAGCAACAAGATTTCTTGCAAAAAACTTTGTTTCTTTGTTGATTTGTTCTGAATTATCTCAGCACAACTTTTATAAATTCTACACATATTGCATAGACCTATAAAGTGTAGGCTGCTTTATCACATTGGTGAATAATAAACATGGGAGGATTAGGGTAATTGGCGGTTAATGATACATTAATATCCACCATTACATTGATTTCATAATCAACAAGTCAGTTAAATTGATCCAAGTTTAAAATCAATGAAACATTAATACATTGGTCTTTGATAAGATAGACTTAAGACAGAACGTGAAGAATTCTTTAAATTTTCTTAATTTCTTAATTTAATTTTACAAAGAAAAGGTGTCGTGCATAACCATGATACAGTCAGAGTGAGTACAACAGTTACAATGACTAACTTCTTAAAATATTTTGCTTGAGGTTTCATAGATTCACGTTAATATCTTGCCTATGTAATTCATGCAAACAAAAATGTGACAGTTCAATATACAAAATGCACAACAATGTATTTTTGTTGAAAGGGCAGACTTCATTTATATGTCTGATTGAACTCAGGAATAAAATTAGATTTTTATATTCTAGTTGTTTTTTGTGACTTGATATCAATAGAAGCAATTTTGTTAAATTATTACCTGGATCACATCAAATCGAAATTAGAGTAGCAGAATTTATTAAATCTGGATTATTTTGTATTGAGCTGATGTAATCAGACTTGCTATTCATACCTCAGAAACAGATGGATGTCTGGTACATCTCACAACAGTAGCACTCTCTACATCTCTTGTTTTAAACAGAACTCTGATCAAACAGAAGTCTGCATACTAATGTTAGAAGGGATTTGGAGTCATACTCAGGTGGTATTTTGCTTGGTTCAGTATAAATATGAGTTTCTGGGCCACAGAGTGTGTATTGTCCATTGATAAGCTACAAAATTCCCATTAACAGGAGGAGGGTTGTTGTTGTGAGTCATGGGTGTTTAGTGGTGGGATACAAGTTTGTGGCCTATCCTTTGACACTCTTTATTCATGAATGACATTAATTCAGTAATACATTACTGAGGCGCTTGTGTTGCTTTTTTTGCAGAAAAACATCACTTTCAGAAAGTGATGTTTCTGAAAAAAACTAAACTTTCAGAAAACTATCAAGGTAAAGGCTTTAATCGTTTCTTTTTACAGCATAACCATTACAATAAAGGACCATATTTAAACACTTCTCATGCAATTGCTCTGAAAACCACAAGAAACCAAATATTTATTAAGTATTTGTTATTTCCGTTTGTATCAGCAGGGAGCTCATAAGATGATGAAAGCTGAATCTGATCTTAAAACAACGTTTGTTTCAACCCACTGGTAAGGAACCAGATAAAGTTACTGAATTTGCAGGATGGAAACAAAAACGTAAACATGGTGACAGTAGAGGATGCTAGCATTTGGATTATCTTTAGATCACAGCAGAAATGATCAGCAGCAGCTGTATAGTGGATGATAAGTAACTCCCCTAAAACAAGCACACTGAGTTTTGTCTTTTAAACTTTATGTTATTTTTACAGTTGTTGATCATAAAACTGTGCACCTTTTGTAATATGTTCCAACACTGCCCCTACTGGTTACTTGCGTGCTGCAGCTTACTAACATGTAGTATCAATTTCTAAGGATAAACACAAACAATATTTTTAAAAAAGTAAAAGAAAGCAAAAAGGCAGCCATGATAAACACATATACACTTAGATAAAACCAAGTTTCTCCCTTTGTTAAAATTTTTTTAGTGCAGAATTCAAATGACAAGCCCACCTTATTTTTTTTAAAACAACCTAATCAGTCAAAAATTGAAAGGGAAACTTTAATAAAGGTGAAGTCACATGGCGCTTGAGTTCAGTCGCAATGCCCTCCTATGTCTTGCTAGATGTTTTGGAATATGTTAAAAGGTACAAAACTGCTCCTGTGAGTTTCAAATACAGTCATTGGAACATGTAGACCTGATATGATTTTTAAACGTAAATTTAGCCATTTTACTTTGTTAAGTCCTTGTTTATAAGCTGCCACATATTGAGTTGCGGACCTATATGTAGCTATCACACGTCAGGTAGGGAGGACTGTGAGACCAAGCAGCTGAAGAAGCATAACATACTTTAGCAGTTTTTTCCAGATATTCCATGTCAGACAGGTAGAAAAATGGTCTGGGTAATCAAGACACTTCTTAGGGATATGGGGAGACTGGAGACTGTGGGAGAGAGGACAAACTGATTACAAGATTTGGTCAAACACACACAGGACTAATCAAACTTGGCCTGAGTTGTTACCACAGGCTACGCAGCATCTGGTGCTGTGAGGGATGAAGCCCGTCCTAAGTAGCTATTGGGAATCAAGGTGAAACTCTGCTGTTAAGGGGATCACACCTCCTCAGCAGGCATGACAGGTCCCTCTCCCTTCAAGGAGCACTGCAAGGCAGACCCAGAGGACCACGTTTGACTGTGAACATCCCAGATGCGATATTAGACCAAGATGGTCAACAGCGTCCTTCCAAGCCATACACTTCCCAATCCACCACTGCAGTCTCCATTTCTAATGGCCAACAGTCAGGAAGGAAAGCCCAGAATAGGCAGGAGCATTGTTGATCATCCTGGAAGGAGAAGAAGGCATAGCTTTGTCGTCTGTGTGCAGAGCTGGTGTACTGGGAAAGGACTGCTCCAACTCCTGTATCAGGACCATCCACCTCAATAACAAACTGCTTGAGGGTCTGGCTGGATGAAAACTGGAGGAAAAGAGAATAAATGTTGGAGTTTGAAAAAGAGGCTGCTGCTTTGAGTGAGCAACCAAAATGTAACACAGCTAATGTGAGTTTAGACTGCATTCACTCTGCAGCTCAACTAGGATACTGTGATAATGTGAGGTTGGTTCTGTCCACTCGATCCTTTGATTCAATCACTTTCAGTGATAAATCTGGAAAGATAAAACTCACGTTCTTCTGCTTTGACAGACTGCTTATTTTCAAGTGAGCATTGCCCAAATGACCGATGTGCTCAGCCTTAGTCTTCGATATCGGTATTTTGTCAACTTTTGTGAAAATGGTTTCTCCATGGGATACTTCAGATTCAGAAGTAGGTGATATGAGAAGTAACACATGGGGGACTTCTTTAGCTCCCTACAACTAATACAGGTGCACAATAAACCATCTTTCTTGCCAAAACCAGCTGCTAACAGGGAAGACGAGACACAAATGATGCCAGCACCTGGGAAGCCATTTATATGCACCCATGGCCTTATGCTTCTGTATTTAATGTCCTGCAGTAAGAGTGATCTTTTGTGTTCATACTTTAAATATAATGTTCACATGGGCAACATATGCTCATATATTCAACATGGTTCCACCTTACATTGTCCCTCTGCTGGGAGACTACATACTTTGATGTAGAAGCAGAAAGGACCCTACCGAGTTCAATTATTACTATGATATTCAGTTCCTGCTGTGTCGGGACAAAAAATAGGGGAATAAAAAAAAATTCCTGTGGTTCCAAAGCACCGTCAGTAAAAAAGTGGTATGATTCTGTTTTTTAAAACTTGTCATAGCATGATATTTGCATAAAAGAAGCAATACAGTAAATCTTAATCATTCACCTATTTCATTGTGACCAAATAAATGTTGACTCTATAAATCAACTAATCTGGTGGAGCTAGAAAGTCAAACTCAGGTGCAATGGCTAGGGAAACAAATAACACCCACACCAATTTCCCTACTATGAACCAGGTGGGAGACCTTTGGGGGAGACACATTAGAATCTGACCCAGCCCAGCCTAGGCTTCAGGGGAGCAGATGATAAGGTCAAGCCTCATAATGATGTCACATACCTCTAGGTATTTCAGATCAATATCAAGAGAGACGAGTTATACCTGACAGCCAGTCAAATAAACCCTTCCTGGCAAAGAAAAAAAAAACTTGCTTCAAGATAGTCTCCTTTGATAAAATGAGATCCTTTCTTTTATGCTGCTACTGGCAAATTATACATGTGGAAGCATTTGTGATTTTCAAAACAAATGGCTATTCTCTCGCCACACACCATATCCAAGACTTAAGACCAGATTTGACAGAACAATAAAAAGCTTAGATTTAATTATGTAACAAGGCATGTATTACAGTAAACTGCACGCATTTGATGTATCATTGATGCCTCGTAATTCTGTAGTGTAAGATTTGACATGACAGAGGTTCCCTTGAGTAAAACTGACCTCACATGACAAGAAATACAATGGTGAGGATGGCAGTGTACACGAGGATAATGCCTCGGATCCGAGACTATAAGGAATGCATATGTCAAGTGCTTTACAAGTGATTAATAGAGTGGGATGATTGTAGGATTCTGTCCAACCTGGATGAATATTTCTGCTGCTTCTCTCATTAGTTTGACTGTCCCACAGAGTAATATATTGCTTGTCACTGGGTTGTCTAATGGTTGATGCTAATTGACCTCCTTTCCCCCCTTCTTCTGCACAAATGAAAAGATTTCCTGGATCCTGTGATGGAGCATGTCACAATCTGATCTGACAAATTAAAAAGCTCTCTACTGTCGTGCTGTCACTATTTGAGGCTCTTGCCTCATCAGCTAATGATGATTTTTCTGTACCCCAACCACTCCAGTGCATTGCAGAACTCAATACACTGCAGTGGGAGTGCAGTATGTAACACACCTGAATTTCTGTCATCTGTTAGCTCATCCTTACTATTTAATCCTGAACTATTCTTGACTTCATAGCATTCAGAAAGGCTGTTTTTAAATCATGAATGTGCTAGATAAAATGAATCATTTTTTCTGTTAATATTTTCAAGTAAATGTGCTTTTACATGTTTAGGTAAACTATGCAGCATTCAATTACTTTAACAAATCCAGACAGTAGACCAGAGATTATACAGATTATTTACAATTTGTTACACACACAGCAGAAAAAGTCACACAAAATAAATTCTGTTCAAGTATGCTTTTTTGTTTTTTGTTTAATTGCAAATGATCTCAGTGAGATAAGACCAATAACTGTTCTAAATAGCTTCACTGTTTTGTATTCTTTTCTTGAGAAACATGAGTACCATCCTGCAAAGCTATTGGCCTGAACATGATAGATACATGAGAGCATGGCCACTGCACATTATTGGCTGCAGAGCGATGGTGCAGCTCATTAACTGCAATCATCTGCCCCATCTGTGGACGAAACAGAAATTGAATGTGGCATTTTACCTGCTGACTTTGTGTGTATAACTTTATAATTTATGCGGTGTACCCATACTATTGACAAAAACACAGCGCTGTGATCAAAGTGAGCCATTCAGGAGGTTGGACAGGGCCACGAAGACAGAGCCTGTAATACTAATGATCTTCAAACGCTCGTCTATTTCACTGGGAGCTATGCGCAACTCTCTAGCAAGTCCCCTGTCCTCCCCCTGGGGGTAATTGTGCCTGGCTGGTTAGGTGACAGGTGTCAAGTGGCCCCTCCTCAACCGATTCATCATGCTAAGCAGAGAGGAAAAGCCGATCTCAGTCTCTTCCCCGTCTTTGTATTTTTCTGCTTGCCAATCTCTTTCTTGTATTCCCACATAGCCTAACCACTTTGTCATGGCCTCAGAGTAATGACACCTTACCTGTGTTTTATTAAAAATATTTTGAATGCATATAGACAGATCTTGATATGTAATTTGGTTCATGCTGTAAAGTAACTTTTCGAATGCAATATGCTGTATATCTGCACACATGATGAAAACTTAAACTGATTATTGTTGGTGATCAAACTTTATAAAGAACAGAGTGATGGCCTGACTTTCTTCTTTTTATCCATGCATCCAAAAATGAACTTTATTATAGTTAATTATAGTTATAAATGTGGAAACATGAAAAGGGCTGGCAAATAATTTTATAAATGTACAGTTTTATTACAAATCTCAGATGATCGTTTATCATCAACTATAAAATGACTATTTGGTTATTTCTTACGAAAAATGTTCTCTTATCAGATTTCATGTCCAAAAAATCTGCTGTTTCTATTGATGTAATCAAGGTAAAAACTTAAATTGACAACTTCTCAGTAAGAGTCAACCTCTGTGATATTCTTTCATTTTACAAAAAGAACCACTAAGTTCCAAGCTGACTCCTGAAAATGGACTATTACGTGTCCAAAAACTCAGAATCCAAAATCATTCAATTTACAACATGGAAAACGGAAAACAACCCAATACGTCTTTACAGTTCAGACATAACTTAGTGGAAAAAAAAGGCAGTTCAATTAACAAGGCACAGACAGACAGGTTGGCAGAGTGGCTGAAAATCCTGCATCCCAGTGGATATGTGGAGAAAAAAAGATACAGACTACATTGTGTAGCAGAAACAGGGATACAGACCACACCCTTGCCATGCCCGCCTGCCTAAGCAGAATCCCACAGGGACCAGCCTTACAGCCTCACTCTCTCTCTCTCTCTCTCTCTCTCTCTCTCACACACACACACACACACACAAACACACACACACACACACCCCAGTCATTAATTCCTGCTTTGCATCTCCGCACCATGCAATATTTATGGGTCACCGCAGCTTTGTATTCACAAATGGAAACGCCAAGAGAAAAAAGGGAGAAGACACGATACCTCAATCAATTCTGTGAATAAGGTTCAGATTGTCACATCATGGCTTTCTTTCCTCCACTCATCCGGTGCTTAGGCAGCATTCTTTTCTTTGACCTCTAAGTGTTATGTATGACGGATTGTCAGACGTAACCTCTCAGATGGAGTCGTATTTACCTCTCTTAGAGCTGGAAAAAGCTCAAGGCAAAAGTATTATGAGTGTAAAAATTTCATAGCTGCAGAATTTGAAGAACAACAAAACTGCATTAGTCAGTAAAAGTGAATGCATGCCTGATACATTTTTGCTAGACATGACATTGGAGTATAAACGACACACTATTACAAACATTTGCTACTATGCAGAATCTCCACGCTAATCAAGGGAAGTCTTTGCTGCATTTCCCCCCTTCCGCATCTGACAGCTCATAATTGGGGCCTTTTTTTCATTTCCTAAGATGTTGCCTGAAACCTGTGATGCAACAGTAGGAGACATACCCTCGCTGCCTTTCACATCAACAGTGGTGTCAAAACAGAGCCCTGAGGAACCCTCAGAAGAGCAAGGCTCACTAGACCCCTGTAGAGATTTGAAGACCACTTTGGAACTCTAATCCATTCAAAATGTGCTGATAATTTTCCTTGCCAGGCCACTCTCTGCCTGGTGTCACAAGAGTGGCCTCCTGGGAGCAGATCAGCCAATGATAACAAAGTAGCCAGATGTCTGGCACTGGCAGAATCCCAGAAGCCAGACAGCAGCACGCAGCAGCATCCGCTGTGGGCCACAGATCAAAGATACCTGAGAATTACTTATGGGCACAAAATATGTGTTGCTTACTCTACAGTTCCCATTAATAACAATCTGGGAGAATTTGTATTTCTAATTAACTCTTTTCTTTCGGCATACAAAGTGCTGTAGGTTGTCTGAGGCTGCAGCAGCAATTTTTCTGTGGCAACCTCGAGTCGACAACAGGAAGTCGGATGCAGCGGTGTCTGAAGGAGCTAGATCAGCTTTAAATGCAGTTCTGAGGCTCAGAACAGCCCCCGACTCGCCTTAATAAACAAACAAACTGTGTAAGAGTCAGCTTATTTAGGTTTAATCATGCAACACAGTGCCTACTTAAAATGGTCCTTGATGCATACCTCGAAAGCTGTAGGTACTTCTACATACCGAACTGAGATTTGTCATAGATGGCTTGGTAGTTCTTTCTTTTTCTTTCTTTTTTTAAGATTATTCTATATCATTTATTTATTAAGTTTATTAAGTTTACATTCACCAATTCTGCTACACCAACATCTGCAGCCCAGTTTTGAACTGTTCACCTGACTTCTTAGTGGTGCTGATTTATACTTTCTAGATTTGAATCCCTGGCTTGTTTTTCACTGGTTGTTTGTGTTAGCCAAACTGACACTAAGAAGCATTGCAGTTCTGCGTTGTTTTCTGCTCCAGGCCCTGCACTTCGTTTAGACTCCTTCATTTATTCCACCTTATGCATTATGTTTATTAATACACACATTTTTAGAGTAGACCCTGTCTTTGAACTGATAAGAGTTCTCTCTGCTTAAGGAAAGTGCCTTCTGCCTAATTTTTTGTTTGTTTGTTTATAGGTGGGGTAAGCATGTATTTTATCTCACATTTGTACATATTTGGTCTGGCTTTGTCTTCTTGTGCACTTAAAAGTTATTGTTCGGAGAATGGATAAAATGTATCCCATGCAATGTGTGTGCACTGTGTGATATTAATTATTGAGCATCAAAAGTGTTGCTTCATGTCCGCATTTGATGGAGATCCCCCAACCCCACCCCCACCCCTCCCCCAGTTATGTATATTACCTTTGCGAGTGCACGGTTCATGCAAATTCTCATTTGCATTGCTCTTTTGAACCTGCTCTCTGCTGGATGGAATCCCTCATAGTATAACACTGTTACTACTGCCCTTCATCACATCTCATTTATGACCTCTCCTGTTTCCATCTGTTATTCTGTGGTTCCTCACTTTTCTGAGAGAACAAATGAACAACCAACAAAAAAGGGAATTTTATATAAAGCAGTGTTCAGTTCTATTGTTTCTGACTTTCAATGTGGATACAGGATCATTTCCCGTCTTGCTTCCCTGAAATATTGATGTTGCTGTTCATCGTATGATAGACAGAACATGTTTTACAGCCCTTGCATGAGCATATTTTTAGGAATTATCAGTGCTGACCTGTGTTAATGGAGTAAAAGTATGTTGCTGATTATTAAATGAAGCAAAAATACTTTGTCAATAAATGACACATTTGTGCTCATCTATACTCCAGATTAGAGATAATCCACAGACATTGTCACTTCTGAATGTATGTAAGACTCTGCGCCAATATGCAAGGTTACTCCGGGTCATTTTTTTAAAAAACAGCGTTCACTTGAAAATGTGACTTTAAAACGAGGCGTAAAACTGCCTTGGCAAGATCTTCTCTCCCAGCTCGAGCAGCTCATCACTCCTAAAACAGCCGCTCTCGTCCACCCAGGCCCCAACTGTTATTAATGTCTGCTAAATTATTTAAGAGGGTAAAATTACCATGCTCTTTTGAAAAGATTTTTTCCTACACAATTAAAGAGCATTATAGTGATTTTTAGTTGAGCAAGAATTATGACTGTTTTCCCTCCTCTCTGCTTCGCTTTCTGGCTTCCTTGTTATGAGAGGAGCTGCAAAGGCCTGACTCCCTCTGCTTCTGTCTGACTATGAGGAGAGGTTGTGCTCCAGCTCTGACCTATAGCATGCTAGGCACCTAATGGATTATAGATGAGGCAAGTATATGTTCAACTTCCGCCAAGGAGACCCCTATAATGGTCTGCCAACCCTGCTATGCATGGGCTATTTCATGATGGTTAAAGATTACGTGATTAGCTGGACAGCTTTTTTAAAGATCAGTGTGGCTGCAGGTGTAAAGTCCTGGATCATATTTGATGTTTTCCTCTTTTTATTATTCTAGTTTTCCTCCTAATCTGCAAAAGCTAAGAGATTAAACTGCAAACAACAAAAGCTTGTTTTATGAAAGCTTTCGGAGCATCTCCGTTATTCATATTAGCAGCAGCAGCAGCGTTTGCCAGGCCTTCACTTTAATTCCACACGGACAACTGTCCACATCTCAACCACAGCCCAACAATTGGCAGTAATTGGCACATTGCCTCGGCTGTCCTGGGAGAGATCTGAGAGCGCATACGGCCACAGACAGGCTGCCCTTTCCACCAATTAGAGAGTTGTCGTTTCATGGAGGGGGAACTGGAGGAGGTATGCTTCACTCTCACCTTGTCTCATGATCAAAATGATTTGAGGGAGAGAGAGATCCCTTTTCCATTCACTTCTCTCTTCCTTCTTAGCTGCATCTTGTTTGCCACTGAGGCACTGCTGTGTGCGAACCGCTGTAGTCTTCGGCCCAGGACCCTAACCAGGGACTGACAGCCTCACAGTAGCAGTCAGTGGGACTTTCATATAGGAGGCGCTCTGACTGTCAGACTTTCTGGTGAAAATGCTCTGCACACCTCTGTCCTGCAGGTTTTATCATGCGTTACTTGCTGGATCTTTTTGTCACCTTTCTCTGTTTTAAATCTATCAGTAGCTGTGATTTTCTTGGATCTTCTGTTTTTCCAGACTTTCCCTTGTTGCTGGTGTGTTGCTGGCTTTTTGTTGTTTTTTCCTCTCCAGGCATAAGCACTCTGATATAGCTGCACAGCTTTATTACTCAGGCTTTGACGCAATGATAGTGACTGTCTCCTGTGGTTACAAATGCAGGCCACACACGGTACCGTGGGACCCCCGTGCAAAGGATCACAGACCTCAGAGCGAGTTACTAACGCTCCCCAGTTTTTGCCACAAGCCGGGGATCCAACATCCAACCCCCTTCTTCTCTCGCCTCTTGAGCTCGCTACTCCTCAAAGCCCATGTTTCTCCATATTTCACTCCAGTAAATAGGAGGAGGCGAGGGGATGCTTCCTATACTCAGAGAGATGTGTCAGACTACTGGGTTATGTTGTGTTGCGATGTGAAATAGAAGGCCAAAAAGCAGAGCACACAAAAAGGCAGAGAAAGAAACTGTTATTTATTCTCTTTAATCCATCACAAGATATTTTGATCTATAGGTTAAGTTCCACTTCACATTTAGCCAACACTTCGCCCCTCTGAGCATGTACCACCATCACAACACACTCATGCCCCGCTATTCATGTGCTCCTTCTTTCTTTCAGTCAACAATTAGCTGAGGGAAATCCTTGCCTTTTGCCACAGGTTGACAGGCTTACCGTGGAGCCGCTTTCCCCCTCCGCATGGACCTTCGTGAGGGGGGCCTACCTAATATGCTGTCTGGCCCTGGGGCCTGTGGGAGCATGGTTGGATTATTATGTTAATGCAGGTGCCTCCTGCCCTCTCCCCAGTCCCAGCTGGCCTCCCTGTCGTTAGGAAGTGCTTTGCTCTGACAGAGGAGTAATATGCTCCATGATTGAAGGGCCAAAAGATCGAGCTTTATAAGAGAGGGGGCCAACACTGATAATCATATGATGAAAGTGCCATTGTAAGTAAATGCCTCAGAGACATAGAAGACAACTTAGTGAATCCTTTGGATTTCAATGCAGGAGTGAATATGTATAAGAACCGTGTGGTCCTTTTTGTGAGGCTGAATTTAACTGCCCATAGCATTATATTTCATATTTGTATCATATTGTGCTCTTGTTGGTTATTGGTTATTTTCTGACACAGTCACTTGAAAAGATGGCTGAATAAAGCAGGGCACTGCTTTTAATCACTTTGTAGGAACCAGTATGAAACAAAGAGAAGATTTAGTTTGTTGTTGTTAATATTATTAATAAAGAAATTAGATGAGGACCAGTCTTTGGTGCTTTCCAATTAAACCCTGTTGAGGATTTTGACAGTCAGATTCAACAGCTTCAATCCCAACCGATAGAGAGTTTAGTCAGGGTAGTTTAATCAGGAAACATGAAGCCACTGTTCCTCCAGCTGGCCTTATTCTGCAGATCAATGTTAAGCACTCTCATTTTATCAACTTGACACTTAGGTAAAAGAAGTGAGTGGAAAAACTAAACTTCTTGTGACTTGTCAGGAGGCAGAGATGCCGGTTGCCATGCTTTGGATCCTGCACATAATTGTGTAAATATGTCAGCCAAACTGAGGAAGATCTCTCCTTTTAAACAGTCGTCTTTTTCATCTCGCCTCGTCAGGAGCTATCGGGTTGCTACACATTAGCTTTGTGCAGACCCATTCACAAAGTGCGTGTTTTGTAGATGGTTTGTTTTGTTTGCTTTTTAATCAAGTTCAATTTTGTCTCCTTCAACACAATCTTTTTCCACACCCTTCTTCCTCATGTCTGCCTGCATTATAATGTGTCTCTGTTTGCTGAGGAGCTTTCACCCTTGTTATTGTTTGTTCCCTTTTATGGAGTCTCAGCTGTTGGGAGAAGACAGATATGTGATGGTAATTGGTGGGTATATAGTTTGCTATGACTAAAAGTCAGAGCAGGAGAGGCAACGCGAGCAGGTTGCTGTGTTGCTTTTGAGGAGGAAGCAGCAAAACGCATGAGGCCTTTGGAACTTGGTTTTTAATCATCAAACAAAAAGTAAAGGTGATTGAGTTTGATTTTTACTGCCATTCTTTTACTGTAATATTACTGACTTTTTTTGTTTTAAAAAAGAAAAAATGCAATTTATCCTCTATGTGACTCGGTCAAGCTTTGAAAAATATGTTGGCATAACATGTTGATTTGTTATTTTACCTCATCTACTAATTTAACTCTGGTTATGTAAGTATAATCTCCAAACAGTTTCTGGTTTAAGGTCTTAAATGGAATGAACTGATGCTTTTCACTATATATTATTGTGATTTAAACAGACATTAATTATCAGTATTTGTGTTATCCCATGGATATGTCTTTGTGAAAATCTGAGCAGTGGCTGAAAACTTGCTTAGAAAAGAAAAAAAATGTTGTAAAGCTGCTATTTCTTAATTTAATTTAAGTGTAAATGGCGTATGACATTCCACCATCATCCCCTCCTTCTTCTGAATGTAGAGTTCTGTTACTGCCAGTCAAGAAATAGAATTTGTATCCACCAAAAAATGACTTGCTGATAGACTTTTTGGCACCTTGGTTGGCATTTGTGCTACTAAGTTAAATATAGTTTATACCGAAGGTATTTGAGGAACATTAGTGAAATTAACATTTGTCATTCACTTGATGTTAAGATCAAATGCAGGTATTCCTTTACCCAGGATAATTTATCTACTATGGTTCAGGTATCACTTCTGTCCTTTGATTCTATCTTTCTGGCCTCTCATGTAAAATTTAATTTCACACAAACTGGCAACTTTTAACTGAAGTTTTGCAAAGTAAAACATGGGCACTTTGATTGTTACCCTCTCCTTTGTTGCTTGTTAAAGGCCTTGAGGATTGGCAGCCACTGTCTTCATGAACTCAAAGGTGTGCTAAATGCAGGCCCAATCCAGCTAATGAGAGGGAGCCTTCAAAACCTCCATTAGATGATGCTGTCAAATAGATGACACAAAAATGTTGCATGTAATCCCCCTGTGCAGACCCTGGGTGTAAATATGCCAGCTCCACCATTTTCACAGCGTTTACTCCCAGTTCAAACAATTCCTCTCCCTCCTCCCTCTCTCCCTGAAAACACAATGACAGCTCTGCGATATTTCCCCTCCAAAATCCTTGGCTGCTTGCGACCAATGAAACAACCAAGAACAGCTCTGATAATCTCTTTCATCCACAATGTGGGTAAGACACCTCTCTCGTCGTCTTTGTTTCTGTGGACTGAAACTTGTGTCACTCACACATTTTGTATATGCTCTGAATTTGAATGTGATGCTTAGAAAGGAAAGGAATTAATCCTTTTTTTATTTCTTGATTTATGCAATATATATAAATATAGATATATCTATATCTATATATAGATATAGATATAGATATTCATTGTTTCTCACATTCCTCTCCACTAAAAAATATTGTGCACATTTTAGGCATAATTTTGTATGAGGCATCAGCATAATCTCTGGGAAGATTTGGAAGGTGTTTCATTATCATCCATACCTGTTTTGCCAGCTGGTTTCTCCACTTTGCCATTGTGTTCACACTTTTTTATTGTTACTGTTGGGAAGGTGCATCCACGTTCCTCTCAAAACATCATCATCTGCATGTTACTCTCCACAGGATACCTCCCACCAGCTGGGTTCCTTTAAGATTATTCATCCAAAACTAAAGGAATTCAACTGTTTTTTGTTGGTGTGTGAGACTATGCTGTCAGCATAAATATGAAGCAATTGAGCATTTTGACTTGTTATGCCCCTCTGCCCCCTTTACACTACATTACTGTGCTTGTTCCTTAGGAATAACCTAACTAACTACAGTAGCTAACGAACTGACTGTCTGACTGACTGAGTGACTGAATGACTGAAAGAATGAATGAATGAATGAATCAATCAATCAATGAAATAGTAGCTAAATCGCACTGGATGATCAAAGTGTGAGTTGGAGTTGTATATGGGAAATTAAAATTTGTTTTGCTTGGTGTGTTACAGTAAGCTATGACCCCAGTTAATAATATCTGCATGATGAAGAAGCCTTATTTCTCATCTGATTTAATTTCATTAAGAACTTCTTGGTTTGTCCCAAATCTATTTGTCAGATGCTATTATTTAAAGCGACTTACATCTGAGTACACCAGTAATGCCACACAGGAGGCAAGGAGGGTAAGTGTCTTGCCCAAGAACACAACAACAGTTGACTGAGGAAACAGGATTCAAGCCACCAACCTTCTGATCATTGGACGGCCTGCTCCATCACCCATACTGCTGCCTCATTTTCACTACAATTTTGTTAGTTTTTTCTGTCTCATCACTTGTTTTATCCTCCATATTGTCATGAAGCAAAAAATAATAATTAATTTATTCTCCTGTGGACTAATAATCCATGCATTTTTCTAAAAGATTATGATAAAAAAACCCACTTTTTCAATATTGAATCTTTATTTAAACTTGCACTGGTTGAGAGTATTGTGGGAATTCAATAAATCAAGCCAGAAGAATAAACGGTGCTATACAACTATAAGTGCTGTGTATAAGTGCTGCGCTATTTCTTAAAAGATCTACTTTTGTATGCTGAAATGAAAAACTAAAGGCAGGATACTGGCTTTCTGTTAATCTAAGAGAGGGGTGTTATTATTCTTAACGTATATCATTTGGATCAAAGGTACTTGTGTTTTCATTTTAGTCCTGTATTTCTAAAGAACTTGCAAACTCAAAGTAATCCATATGAAATTTTTCAAATGTAAACTGAACTAAAGAAATCAAAGATATCAAAAATTACCAAAACTCAGAGGGGAGTCTATCTTTGTCTAATACTGTATGATACTGCTATCCTATATTCTTTTTTACTGTTCTTGTCAACTTGACCCACACGAGTTCTTCATCCTGATTTTCTCTTTATCTAGTTTGGCTGCTCATCTCACAGCAGTACATATTTTGACATCCCATTTGCAAGCTCTATGTTTTGCACGGTCCCGTTTTGGCTTCCAATGAATGGCTCTGCAGGGAGCTGAACTGACAGTCTGATGGATGTATTGGGAGGGCAACATGTCAGCTATTGTCTTTCTCACCAGCATTTAGTCTCTCTAATCTGTACCTCCTGGAGATGCAGATATGTCAGATTCACTGCACTGCAGCAAAAAATTGCTTATGAACTTACCTTTACCTTCCAGTGACAACATTCAGAGATAAATCGTTGTATGCTCATAATTGTTTTTTTGGTTTTAAACCATTGCACTACTTTTTTAGGTGCACTTTAAAAAGTTTCTTTCTGGCTTTTGTATTAATAAAGTAATGGCTCCATACAGGTATACTCGCCGTAAGCTTATGAATAGTTTTGTTCCAGTCGGAGTGTGTACCTGAAACTTCCCCACAGAACTTTCTAGGAGATCAGTGTTCTCTCCCTCACCCGCCTCTACACCCTTTGGAAATGCTGCCCATAACTTCTGAAATTCACAGGAGAATTCTTCAGAATTCTTGAAAAACTCCTCTCTGGCAGAAGATGTGTTAGTGCCCAAGCTTTCACCGTCTTGATGAAGTGGGCAAGGCTGGAAAGTTGGAGAGGCTGAATGTCCGATCACGGCACAGGCCATTAAAGATGAAGGACTGGAGTATGGTCAGAAGTAGAGGGGAAAACCAAGCAGGACAGAAGGCACTCGAACCTTCTCTCACAGCATCACAAACCAGGTCGACACTTCCCCCAGTAATGAGCAGGGGCCCAGACTATAGGGTCAATTATTTATACCTAGTCAGCTGGGAGAGATGGAGCAAGATAGGAAGCATGTTGAAGCCTCATCAAATCTGGCACGTTCAATGATTCTTGTAGCAACGCTGGCTCCATCCGCACAACTAAATCTAAACCTTGTCTGGATGGATGGAATGTAACTTTAAAAGGCATACATGAGTGGTCACTCACTATGGGCAACCTGCAGCAGGAGCTTCAACTGCTCAGCTATTCTCTGGAATCAAAACGACTATGCTGAAAGTACACACTGATTGACAACAGGTTAAAGCTGTCTCAAAGAGCTGTGATTATGCAAAAGGAAAACCATGTCGGGTCAGTTCTCAAAGAGATGCTCCCCTTCATATTCATTTAAGACAAGGCTGGAGACATTGATTGAGTAACTCATGAGAGTGAGAGTGACTCCTCCTTCAAGGCCATGTTTCTTTAGCAGAAATTTCCATGTCTCCATCTTTAGTGGCAATATCTCTGACATCAGGCTAATCCATTTAGGTGACAGACTGCTGAGCTTTCCACTCATAAGTTCCCCATCAGTCTGCATTTTTATACTTCCCGAGCACAAAGAGGAAACAAATCTACTTCTCACACACTGTTTCCACGTGAACTGTCTGAGGAACCAAAGTGATAATATGCACATAATGATTACTGAATGATACTGTATGAGTATCTGTGTTTTGAAAGTGGTTAATGGTACATCACTGGAGTACAGACAGATACTTTTAATAAAGTTTAATAAAGGCTCAAAACCATCCATCTATCCATCCATCCATCCATCCATCCATTTTAAATTATTTTGCATAAAGGCTGTAACTGCAACCTAAAGAGACTGAAAATAGGAGTATTAATTATTTCAAAGAAGAATGGTAACTTGTGGTGGATCTGCTTTATCTTTAACGTGTTTCACCATAATGTTAATCACATCCAGCATGACATTAGATCTTTACCTCATCGGTATGATAACTGTTTCTTCTTCCACTTTCTGAATGGATCACAAAAACAGATGATGTTAAAAACAAACATTGCTTAATTACAATTTTTCAACTTTTAGGATACTCTTAGCACTACATATCTCCAACTCCTGTTTCCTCCACTTTTATTCTTTAGTTTTCCCCCCAACTTTCAAAACTGAAAAAATGCATTAACCCCCTCACTGTGCTGTACACCAGCATCAAAATTTGGGATAGAATTGTCTTGCAGAAGAAGCCAACAACTGTGAAATTAAGTGATATCTTCCCTTCCTTTGGTCTTTTTGGAGACATAAACAGTTGTCAGATAAATTATATTAATTTTGAAACACAATCTTGCCTCCTGTCTGCGCCTGTGTCCGCACCCCCACGTTTTGACAAATATTTTGTTTTGCAATATTGCATTGATATTCAAAACCACAACATAATTTTTTTCTTTTTTTAGTTTATACGATTTCTTTAAGATTGAACTTTTCTCCAAATTTTAAAGAAAATGTTGCTTCTTTTTCCAATTTTTTTTCAAATCCACAATTAGCTATGTGTGCGAACATAATGTGGTGCTTCATGTTTGTGTTGCATCTAAGCTCCATTTTTATTGGAGAACCCAAAGCACTCCAATTCCAGATTTATATATATTTATTTGTAAAATGGAAAACAGTAAATTTGTTTGTTGATAAATATGTGTATATACATTTATATATTGTATATGTATGATGATTGTTTATTTATTTGTTATATATTACACTACATACATTTTACATTGCACTTTAACTTCTTTATTCATCTTGTATGTAAAGAGCAAGATTTTTTATTTCTTGTCTAGTGAATGTAGATCCTCTGTTCTTATTCAGTGAGTTAATGGGAAAGTTTTCTTTCAAGAAACTTATAGTATCGGGATATATCACAATATCGTATCATTGCCCCTGTTTTGTAATTATGTACATTCCTGTAGCCGTTGTTGCCTAGCAGCATTTTGAAGAGAAACATCCAGAATGCTGCAAAAGAATTTTGCTTTACTTCATTTAACTTAATTAAACCCATGAAGGTGGCTCCTCTCAGTGAGTCCACACCAAACCATATTAGTGGTTAGTCTGACTGGAACCCCAGACCTCTGTCTCAGATCTGCTCCATTTTCCCAACACAAATTTTCCTTTTGGGTTTTTAAAGTGTTTTATTTCCCGATGAGCCATTTCTGCTCAATTATATGTATTAAAGTAATTTCCTGTGAGAGAAAACTACTTCATGAAGTCTGTGCCTCAGGGCTTATTCAGTTTAAGCAGCAGGAAAGTGCATGTGCATGTGCACGCTGATCTGCTGCAAATGGGCTGTATTTTTTCTCCTTATGTTTTTTATTGGAGTCTGAATGCAAATGAGTTGGAAAAGTCAGTGTGGTCCTGATACTGATCCTGTCCAGGTAACAGGAAGTGTCAAATGTCAGCCAATCAGATTACAGGTGTCTGATTAGAGCTGATAAGTGTTACAGGTCACTCAACAGTTAATGTGATGCTCATACACTTTCCACTGATGCTTTCTTCTAAAAGCGACTTCTTGCATGTTCCCGCGTAGCTCGATCCGACGCACACACCTGGACCCCCTGACCACCTTTCAGTCTGCCGCTAACAGGAGAATACCTGGAATTCTGCCAACCTGCAGCTTCGTCTTAGCTTACACACAGAGATTAAAAGTTCATGTGTGCTTGGAGGGCTGCAGGAGGAGCCCAGTAAGAGGAGGAGGCCGCATGGCTGCAAACCCTCTGACTCCCTTTAACACTAGACAGGCCTCATGTTGACGCCATCTGATTCAGTCGCATTAAACGATGATGTTTTTTTTACTCAAATCATTCCTTAAACTGAGAAGCAGTGAGAGAAAGAAGGCAAGTCCATATTTGATAGTTTTCCAACTAGTTTTGACTTGATCCGGAGCGTTGCTGCCGGAGGCAGCAGCAGCAGTGCTTCCACCACGAGAAACACTGCAGGCATGCAGATCAGAGCTTCGTAAAGCCTGTTTCTCTGTTGGGAATTCCTTCGCTTCTCTCTGGCCTGCAGCCTTTGGGCAAGGACTGTGCAGAAACCAGCCAACGGCAGCATGTGGCTATGGTGACAGAAAAACAACAAGTTTGAGAGAGAAACAAACGCTATGATGCAGCTGATTGTTTCCATACAGGCTCAACGTTCTGCAGATTAATGTGCTTATTGCTCTGTTAACCAACGTAGATGCTCCAGTCATCCGTGAGACTGTGTTTTAATCCAATTTTATACATCTGATCCCTGAAATCCAGAATCTTGTGACATAACTTAAAGCGTCTCAAACCTTGGGGTGTATATGTGCAAAAGGTTAAAATCTGGGTTATAATGTAAAATCCTTTATGTTGTAAATGCGCCATTTGATCCATGCAGCCGACTTCCCAAATATGGATTAAGCTTGTTGTTGGCTAAAAGGAAAAATCAATGGAAAAGCTTTTAGTGTTGGAATGGGATTGATCCCTCTCTGGGAAATGGAGCCTTCATAATTAACAGTTCAGGTTTCACCATATTTTTCAAATCAAGCTTCAAGGTTACCATCATGTTAAATATCCCATTATTTTCAGATTATTGTTCATTTTTCAGGCACTGCTCACTGTTCAGCAATCATTTAAACTTATAAGAATACAAATGAAATCAAATAAATTTTGTTCATGATCTTTGGCACATCCATGATGGAAAGTAAATCAGTTTTTGTGTATTTTTTCTGTTGAATTTGGCAGTACTTTGGTAGATTCAGACTGGTGTTTAAAGGGTTAAAACACAGAAAATAATTGCATTTGTGGTACTTTTATGCAGGACAGAAATTGTTTCAGTGATTAATGAAAAAACATCAGAAAAATTATAAATATATGATGATTTTATAGCAGTTTTTCGTGGGGACACGTTGTCCATGAGGATCACCAGGGGAGGGCGAATTTGAGGTACAAGGGTTGAGGCCCAACCTCAGTTCTCCCCCTCAGCCCTTCCTCTCCGTTATGTGCGTTAATGAGAGACAAAGGGCGTCTGGATTCTCTTTCAGAGCGAGAGGAAGGGCTAAGGCGAAGGGGTGGATACCCTTTTCTGCAGGGGTTTTCTGCAAAGGGGTAGGAGGAGTTTTACGCTTTCAGGAAGCAAACACGCTGCCGAAAGACCCGTACAAAAAGTAGCTTTTTGGTAAATAACAACCTTAAAAATGTTTCACTGCTTTAAAAACTCCACGATGAGGTAGATGTTTAGAGGTGTTTATCCATGACGGCATTTGACCACTCTACGCATGTTTCAAAATAAAAGTAGCGATGTCATAATTTATATGGGTTTAAATAGGGAACATTATACATAAAATAACAATATATGTAATTTTTATTTCTATGGTTATAAGGCTGGAGTCACGGCTCTTTTTTCTGTTGAGCTCTGTGTGTCAGAGCAAGCGCGCTAAAGGGGAGAATTGAGATTGGGCCTAAATGAATCTCGGTTCAGTGAAGCTTTTTCCAGTCCCGGTTTGCTTTCACACAAACTGCACCTTTTAAATAACGTTTTCTACTGTTTCACAGCTAAATCAAACAAAACAAAAAAAATCCTTAATTTATGAGCTAAAGTTACATATTAAAGAAAACTTGAATATAATTTATGAAGTATCTCACCTTATGAGCAGAACGGTCCGTGTATCATCCGTCCATTCAATAAACTGCTTCAAAGGGACACAAAAACAATTCCCCCTGTTTAACATTTGCTACTGATACAATTACAAACATCTATTTATAATGTTAAGAAGAGATTAATTTTGTCTTTGTTCTCCATGTGGAACCTATTTTTTATTACATTAATTCATCAACAGTGAAATTCAACTCTTCCTGCTGTTTCACATGAAAAATTAAAAGCTTTGCAGACCTAATGCGTTTATGGCGGGCTTTGTTTTCACAAGTAGAAAGAAGAGAAGCCGTGTTTGAGGTAACGCCGTCAAAACAGTAACGTTTAAATGATTGCACTGGGATTAATCAGAGCAATAGCGAGAATCCCAGACTCAGAGACAAGCCAGGAGCTGCTAGCTGGTTCAACTCCCAGATACCAGCATCAGTGTTATTTTAACCTCCTGATTAATCAGTCATGAGGAGATTCTCTACCGCTGCCTTGGTAAAATAATCCTGTACAGTTAGAGGGGAGAGAATGGGATCCACTTCATTAGTTTCCACACAGATTACTGTTGTTTCAAACATAAAAGGCCTACAGACAATCAGCTGAGTGGGATAACAACACCCACTGAAGCTATGTCAAAGGAAGGTGAGAAGGACATTTATGGTCTCAGTTTTATTACTTTTGTTTTTAAGTCTCAGGAAATACAAGTAACATAAGGAAGTGAAGTTTATTTATGGAGCACTTTTCACAGATACGCGTAACAAAGTGCGTCACAGAGAAGGAATTCGCACCATAAAACAGAAGCATAAAATGTACAACTCCACATGAAACTTCTTGGTGGAATAATAATGTCTTTTAAACGATAAGATGGAGGCAGATCATTTCACTGTCTGGCAGGAGGAAACATCCATTCCCTGGAGTCCAAAAGCAAGTTTGAAGGACCGATAAATATATATTCAGCAGTGGCGTTTTTCTCCCAGAAGCCAAGAGAAGCAAGGCTTCCTCTAACTTTTTGTTTCTTTCCATTCATTAATTTTAAGACCATGTCTGTCATTGGTCTGAAACATTTCATTTTAGACTTTGAATTGTCTTGAACATGAAAAGTGCTATATAAATAATCTTGCCTTGCCTTGCCTAGAGCGAATACAGAGAGGATTCTGCTTTACCATTTCTCCAATCACCGTCTTTCCCCAATGAAACAGCGCCCACTTGTGGTGACTCATTTATTAACTCATATCACGTCGGGGAGGAGACTAGACCGGGTTTGCATCCCTTGTAGAATAAAAAAAAAAAAGATCAGCCAATCAGATGAGATGTCATGCCAGTACCAAAGTATCAGAGGTTAAGGGAAGCCAGTCGCTTCTCTGCATCATCAGACCAGAGAAGTTTGTTCACACTGAATAATAACGAGCGCCGGATCAACACCAATAGGCTCAGAGCGAAGATAGAAGTTGACGATTTGGAAATCTTAGCCATAAGTACTTTCACCAAACTACCACTGCAGCATCAGCTTTGCATGAAATTGATACCAAAACCTGAATTTCTGGCAGCTAATGCTAAACTGCTTGAGTCATGTGTGATAGGTGACTTCCTTCATATAAATACATACATATATGTAAAATATATATAAAAATACAGACCCGACCCGTCTTTCATTCTGCTGCTACAAAGTTGCACACAAAATGAATAAATAAATTGGGATAGAGCAGCAAGAACTGCAGATTGAATGCAGCCCTATAGTTTCTGGTTGCCTCGGTCTGTGATCCTGTTTCATTTCATTTCCTGTTAATCTGGTTCAGCTATTTAATTTGTTGTGTTCACTGCCGTTGTTCGTTGTGACCATATCATCGCAGTCTTCTTCTTGCTTTTGTTTTTTCTCATGTTAATTTATGTTTTTTACTTTGTCTTTGATTAATCATCAATATTTTCATCCTCCTTCATCTGAACCTGCGCTGTGCTCTGCTCCCTCCACACACAGACGCTAGCATTTTGTGGTTGTTAAAGAACTTCCTGTGAGAAGTTTCTGATGGTATCAACAGAATGTTGTTGGTCTGACCGCGCTGCTGTGCACCAACATATATACAGCACGCACACACGTGACTGATGAGGCTACACCACAAGCCCCCGTGTAATTCTAAGCCGAAACTCTCCCCAGTGTTTTTAGTGTTTGGAAAAGGAATGGAATCGTCCAAAACCATAAATGAATCAGCTTTTTCTGGAATATTATGCAGGTCTGAGACGTAAACGTGGACTGATAAGATAGTTGAAATTAAAGGTAAAAGAAAATGAAGGAATCTCTGTATTCCGGGGATGGATAGTTTCAGCTGTTTCTGATGTTCAATAAAAGGTACAAAGAGTGGACCATAAACCATCGTAGACCTGAACTAAACACTGACAGTGGTTCTTGAATCATTTATTCAGTAGAAGGAGATAATGTGATGTTTACCTTTCAGCCTGCATCCTCATACCACACTTTACTGTGAGATCATTCCTCCCTGTCAGCCTCCCTGAGTGATTTCTGTAGGAGGAAACTATCTGAAGCCTGAAATATTCTCACATTTTTGCGGTTTGTTCACTTATCTGAGGTTGTCTCTGTGCCTGGTCTTGCTATCCTGGATCTGGGTCCTCCTCTGCCCCGAGATATTTGGGAAGCTCATGCTGTGTAAGCACATTTATTAGGAATGCTGTCTTTTCAGACAAGAAAAAGCTGGTTTAAATTTCTGGTTTCGTCCCTTATTTATTTATTTTCAGCCAGGAAGTCTCTGACACTAGTTAACTTGACAGAGAAGTCGGCCGGTTTAACCAGAAACAGACCTCTGGAATATTTTTCCTGTTGGCCAGACACAGCTGGCTGGGTTAATGGATCCTCTCCTCCATGCAGGATGAGGTGGGGTTAGTGTTTCAGTAGATACCATTCCAGCAATCTGCAACTACTTAACTCTTGTCTGATTTATCATAAAGTAGTTCCACTTTCTTCTGGTACAAACAGATGTTTTTTTATTTATTTATTTTTTTGTTTAACAGAGGGATTGCATGTAGTGCAAGGGCAAGTTGAATTAAATAAGAACAGTAAGAATCCTGCAGTCTAGAGCTGGGATGAACCATCGGTCCATAAACGGGAAGATGAAGCCCAGAGGAAGCTGTGACAGCGAAAGATGTCTGGCTGTACTTCAGATTTGTTGTCCTCTCTCCCAGAACTGTTTCTACTTTTCAATATTTCCATTACAATATATTTTGGTACCAGTTCAGATTGACTTTATTTCCCAGTGTTTCTGGGGAGTTCGTCCTAAAAGCCGTTTTTATTCATCAGCTTTCAGTATGAGACTCTGCCTCTGTTTCAGTATTTTTATGGTTTGTTTTATTTTTGGTTTTATTAATTTTAATTGTTTTATTAGTCTTGAAATGTATTTTTTAATTGTTTAAAAAACAATTATCAAATATTTTATATTTCCCTGTTAATGGTTTATTTCCTAGTTCTTTATTAATGTACAGCACTTTATTTAAGCCATTATAACTCCTCAGTAGTGTGGATAGAAAAAGATTATTAAAAAACTGTTTTCGTCAGTCAATCTGCTTCTTCTTCATGGACTTATTCATTGACCTATGTTTGCGTTTCGCCACCTGCAGGTCAATGAAGAGATGGCTGCATGTCCGGCGTGTATGGATTCTCCTCGTCCTGCTTATCGTCTGCATTGCCATCCACACGTTTTTCACCCAACAGGCCAGGTGAGGTCCCACCTTCACAGATCGCACTCGCCAGTATGAAGACGTTTGGTTCTGGTTGCCACATTTAGATGAAAAACAAACCAGTTTGCAGCCAGGATAACTGAAATAAAGCTGTAACTTCCAAATGGAGAAAAATTATATTGACATTTTCTCTGGATCGTTTACGAGTCTCATAAACCCATTAAACCCAAACAACTGAAACTGAGATATTATACGAAAAACATGAGTTTATCTTCCATTTAGAAGCAGCAACAGATCTGATAGTCAGGGCAGATCTAGTGTTCCAGCTGTGATCCATGCTGTCTTCTTTTGTCAACAAAACAGAACAGAGTTTTCTCACACGAAGCTTCCCACGTCGAGTCATTTTTCTGTTATCAGGAGAAGTTTAGGGATGTTTTGCATCATGTGACACACTGACTGTTCAGGCCTTTTTCCAGGGCCATGGGACTCCTGCGTCTGACCTCATCTGTGAACAAGCAGAACCTGCTTCCGACTCTCCAGAACATCGTGGTCGGCCTCCCCTCTGTGGCCTCTCTGGCAGCGAAACAGGATCGGAGATCACCGCAGATGGGAAGAAGTACAGCGCCTCATCAGAGTGAGGAGTCTTCAGATGAAGGTCTGCTAAGAAACGGAGGGAAACCCCGCCTCACTGCAGGATCTCAGACGGAAACAGGAAAAGTTTCATCTGGGAAGCTCTTCCCGCCCAAACTAAACTCTCTCCGTGGTACAAGCGAAGGTCTGAAGGTTCACAGTGACGCATCCTGCAGCCCCAAGTCTCACATCCTCTTCCTCAAGACGCACAAAACAGCGAGTAGCAGCATCTTAAACATTTTATACCGCTATGGAGAGAGCAGGAACTTGACCTTCGCTCTGCCTTTGAGCAAACGCAGCCAGCTGTTTTACCCGCACTTCTTCGCCGCACGCTTCGTGGAGGGCGTCAGCAGCGGGAGCGTCCGACACTTCCACATCATGTGCAACCACATGAGATTTAGAAAATCTGAGGTGAGCTTCGTCAGAATGACGTCGTACGGATTTATGGCCAACATTACCCGTCCATGTCAGGTGGGATTATAATTTAGGCCCCTGAGGATTCCCTTCGGGGGCCTAAGGCACTGATCACTCAAAGATTTATTTCCACACATTGTACCTATTTTATGGGGAAAAAATAATTTTAAGTGTTGTTAATGTACCTTCGGCTTATTGGAAGGACAATGCACAGCCAGAATCCAGTATTTATGGGGAGAAACCATCAATCAGTCCTTCAAAATTCTATTTTTATAGCACTTTTCACACAGTGAGCATCACAAAGTGCTTTACATAACAGCTAAAAACCAACACACAAAAGTTTAAAATCGGCCCTCACACAAACCAGCATACGATAAAGGTGCTAAACAGATCTATGTGCTTCATCTAGTTGACCAAGTAGAGAGTAATAGTCATGGTTTCCATGTCTTGTTTAGTAATATTCAGTCATATTGTTTCAGGTTGGCCTTTATTTCTCACACCCGACCTGTTGTTTTATCTTATGATAAAAAGAAAAAACAACACTGTAATAGCTTGTTATCAACTGCTTGCCATGCAAAAGGTAGACGACAAGATAGAAGAAGTTTTTGGAATAAAGTGACGAAAAAGGTCTGAAAATCTTCTTGTATCAAAATGATATAAAATTAGGCCTGTTTCACTATTTCGCAGAGCAAAATTTTCAGCAGCTATAATCAGTTTAATTAAAATGAGCAGAAATAAACCTACAGTAGGTTTCTGTAACACTGGGCTTGGCTATATAATTAAAAAATATACATATATTTAAAATTTATTATCCCATTTGTATCAAAAATTCTTTCAATATCCTTACATGATTAACTGTATTGTAATTAATAATTAACTTCATCCATTTCTTTGAAAAAAAGATTGTTTTTATCCAAAGGCAAAAAATGTAAAGAAACATTTTCTTATTAAAAGTAGTAAAAGTCTTATAAGTGTTCATTTGAAAGGTTTATGATTTTCTGACTTTAGAAGGACATATTTGAATCCCGTCCAATCTTCCTTTATTATATTTGTTAATAACTTACTCTCATATGGAGACAGCTGGTGATTTTTGGTCCATCCTTGCTCCACAAAGACTTTTATGAAAGCTGCTTTTGGACAAATTCATTACCTCATCATAATCCTGAAACATACATGTTTTAAAAAACTCTTTACTAGCCCCAAAACTAACTTTAAAAACCATTTGGCAGATTTTGAATATAAAACATGGTAGAATAATTAACTATGTGAATCTAAAAAAACTAAACATTATTCTGTGTTCACAGGTTTCTGCAGTGTAAGAGTGTTATGAATCAAATTTTTTTTTTAATTACTAACCCAACTTTTTTAAATTTGGGGTTGTAAATGTAAGATTTTTTTTTCCTAAAGTTTTCCTTCCTGTGATTATTACACCTCAGGTGGCCAAAGTGATGCCTCGGGACACCTTCTACTTCTCCATCCTGAGACACCCGGCGGCTATGATGGAGTCCATCTTTGTTTACTACAAGAGCATCCCAGCTTTCCGTTGGACGCACAGCCTGGACGACTTCTTAGACAACATCGGGAGGAACTACGACTCATCCTTGAGCAACAACCACTACGCACACAACATCCTGGCTTTTGACTTTGGCCTGGACAACAATATGGCCGACGGGGACGACCTGGATGAGAGAGCAGCCTCGGCCATAGCAGCCATAGAGCAGGACTTCCACCTTATTCTTATTTCCGATCATTTTGAGGAGTCCATCATCCTACTGAAGCACGCCCTCTGCTGGTCTCAGGAAGACGTGCTTTCCTTCAGGCTCAACAGTCGCAGCAATCAAGCTCGGCACAGACTTTCCCCAAAAACCGCTGAAAAGATCTTGAGGTGGAACGCTTTGGACTGGAGGATCTACCTTCACTTCAATAACACCTTCTGGGACCAAGTGGACCGTCTGGTGGGGCGAGAAAATATGAAACAGGAAGTCTCTCATCTGAGACGTCTGCAGGCTGAGCTAGCAAACACCTGCCTGAAAGACGGCGGAGCGGTTCACCCGTCCAGAGTAAAGGATTCAGGGCTGAAGCCGTTCCAGTACGGAATCGCCGTCATTCAGGGCTACAACCTGAACCCCGACCTCGACGCGCAAACCAAAACGAAATGTCAGAGGCTTATAACTCCCGAACTTCAATACACAAACCACCTGTACACACAGCAGTTCCCAGAGCTAAGCCCTAAGCTAACGCAGAAACCAAGAAGGATGGCGTGATGATGGGAAGCTTCCATAAGACACTAAAACCAGTCTATCACGACTGGAAATATGAGAAAAAGAGAGCTTTAAGTATGAATGAACATCCCATCTGGTCACGAACGGCAGGCATCGGTATCTGGTTGTTAAGGTGAAAAGCCCTCGTTGGCCCTTGGTTACCTCATTATTTTATTTTCTTGTCTGTTTCTACTGATTGGACCAGCTTTCATCTAATTAATGAGTGAAGTTTTGCTTTAAATCTCTTCAGTTATGTTGTTTTTACTTGACATTTTTTCTTCCACAGAGCTGCGTTCTGAGCATGCTTACTTCGTGTGATTAATAAGTATTAAAATCTAAGTAAGTCTGGAAGGAACAGGGGGAAACTTGCGACCACAGACTCTCTGAGTTGGTTCTGTATTTGTGTAAATACTGTGCAGTATTTATAGACAAGCGAAGAACATCTGACTTCATCTAATTTCAGGAAGAGTCAATAATATGTCCCATCATCTTATGTTTTTTAAGCTTTTAATAAAATGTTTTTTCCTCCTGTTTATATTAAATTTGTTCTCATTTTTCATCTGTTTATTGTTTGTAGTTTAGGTTGTTTTGTCTGAGTGTAGTCATGGTTTTCTCATACTCTACATAGTATTTGTACGGAGCCTGACTGGTGACAACCACAGAAAAAAAAATTACCTGTGGTAATAATTACTGTAAAATAATTAGCCAAGAGATATTAATGCATGGCCACAAAATAAATAGCTAATTATCTTGTTCTTTAGGCAACAACTTAATTATTTAAATTATTACAGGTTATTTTTAATCAAGTCATCAGACCGTTCTCTGAATTTTTGTGTTTTTGCTTTACTTTTCTCTCAGGCATTCTGTTTGGTTTCTGATTTTATTAGTTCTCTTTATTTTAAAATTTTCTTTGATGTTGCCTTTCGTAAGTCTGTTAGCTTCATGTCATCAGAATACAATCTTACCACCATCTAATCACCTTTCCTCATACATAAGATTTGCACAAAAAATATTTAAACGTGTTTAGTGGCTAATTTCTCCTCTTTAACAATACCAGTTGGTTTATACATCAGTACTGTGGAATATTGCAAATTCTTGTAGCGATTCTTTACAGAGGAAATCCAGGGTATCAGTGATATTAATACTTGAAATTTCAATTATGTAAAGAATTTTTTCCTTTTAATTATTGATCAGGATTATGATCATAATCAAACACTTATTAGTCAAGATTGTTGACTAAAAATATGTTTATTTTATTATTAGCAGTAATGTAAATCTAGGCTTTTTTGTATAAAAATAAAATCAACAATGTAACAGAATGATAAAATAATCATTCAATTTTACCACACAATTGTTTGATAAAAATAAAGTCAGGGGAAATACTCTTAAAGAATAATAAAAAGGTAACACAATTGATACGATTTCATTCACATTCTTTGGCTTTTTCCTTCAAAGCGCCAATGAGTATCTCTCATCACACTGGTTTCAAAACATACCAGTACTAGCCTTGTCATGTATGTGGTACCTCCCAAAAATCCCCATCAATTCTGTTTGTGTTCTGCATTTCTTCTGAACTTGGAGATTGAAAAAAAAACACCATATATTTCCAGTTTTTCACTTACTGTACACACAGTAACACCATCCATATCGTACATCATTGTAAAGGTGACTCAGTAGGCTTTCCATTAATATATCACACAGCACCTTCTGGTGTTACTCGAGGAGAAAAAAAATAAACACAAATTTCCTCGTGATTTGGACTGTCCTGCATTTTAACTTCCTTAAAATGTGGAATATGAAAGTTACCTAAAAAATTCCAAGCAGATTAGGGGTTCATTAAACACTGGAGTAACTTTGGATGAACCTCATCGTCTCTGCACAATGTCAGAACTTGAAGAAAACCCAGCTGACCTTGGCCGGTCTGAGGAAGATCAGGTTGCTCAAGGCAGGAACACTGGGAATGTTGTGTTCACCACAGTCCACTTAATCAAAGTGTCAAAAAGATAAATATTTCTGTTTTTATGGCCCAGGTAGCGCTGATTCTGATCATGGTTAGAGTCCACTGTCACAGGGAATAACTCGGCATCCTCATTTAAATCACTTATATTTTATCATAATAGTTGTTTGGAGGAAATTTTCAGTGCTTTCCAACATTCGTTTCTTGATGACACTTATAACTCTGACCTAAAACAGGATAATAATGTCCGTGAAATGAATTTAAGATGTCTTCTGGAACGTAACAGGATATACGCAGCATGCAAAAATGTCATTTAATGTTTTTTACTCTCTGACCATCAAAACATGTTAAAATATGTGAATCTGTGTTATTAATACATGAAAAACCCGTCAGGAAAAAACAGCGGTGTTCAAGGTGCTCATAAATAGAATAGTAGAGTCCAATTATATCCACCAGGAAACACAACCTCTTGCGCCAGCCGAGGCTCCTTCCCGTCAGAAAGGGGATCTTCCAGGCCCATAGAAACATCTTCTGCAGCCAAGGATCAGACCACCGAGGTCCTATCCTTCAACTGAAGCCAGACTCATATTGCACTGTCTGACCCCTATGACCCCTTCAGCAGGGTAGCCCAGCAGGCGGTGGCCAGCATCTAGGCTATTTTTCCTCCTCATAGGGATCTATTGAGCCATTCTTGGTCTGGTCCCTCCCTTAAAGATCCATCTGCCATTGGTGACCTTACCAAGGGCATGCCACCTCTGACAGGATAGCTCCTAGGATCCTGAGAACACGCAAACCCCTCACCCGATTAAGGTGGCGGCTCAGGGAGGGGATCAGTTCAGTTAGATGGGATGCGTTGGACTTCAGAGCTGACACCAGCGCATCACAGCTGATCTCTGATGACCTGCACCACTTCAATCTGAAAAAAGAGCAAAACATGATTTGAAGCTAGCAGGATGCATATTAAAACAACAACATAAAACAAAAGCAGAGAAAAAGCTCTCATTAAAAGGAATCACAACATCCTGCTGCTTCAATAAAGTCATAATGACCACACTTCAAACTTTGCAGTTCCTCCACAAGTTTCATCCATACAACTTATGTTAAACAGACAGTGTATTACTAACTGATTTCCATACACTATATTTCTAACATTTAACCATAAGAATAGGGATAGTATATATTAATGAACCCTTTTGTAGAGATATGTAAAATTTTAATCATTACTTATTTTTAATCTTCTGTCTCTTAGTCTTAAAAGTACAACATAATTTTCCTTCTTTGTCCTGTGGGATGAGCAGAGGAATGTAAAATAAAATAACAGGAAATACAAATTAATTAATGGAATATTAAGGAGAAAATCATGTATCAGTATATCAAATGTATGTCTATAGTTATGTGTCAGCAAAACTTTGACATAAGAATCTCCACACACAATAACAAAACTGTCTAACCTCAAAGTTTCCAGTCTACAATGTGGATTCTCCAGAAAACCACACAGCTGCTTCACTCCTGAATCCTCTAGACTGAGGTTTTGACTGAGGTCCAGTTTTGTCAGATGGGAAGGATTGGACGTCAGAGCTGAGGCCAGAGAAGCACAGCTGATCTCTGACAAACTGTAGTGCTTCAATCTGCATAAAGAATTAAATGAGTAGAAATCAAGAAAAATATGAAAACATTCAAAAGATTGTGTACCAACTGAAAAGTTTGATACAATCTCAGAGAAACACAACTTTGAGGAGGTGATATCTATAATTCAAACTCAAATTTAATTCAATTTAATTTTAAGAGTCGAAACCAGAGACCAAGTAGAGCTAGCTGACTTATCAGTTTGCAGTGATGCACAATGTAATCCAGACATTTTCTGTATGCATGTGGCTAGAGCCAGTCCCAGAAATTATCAGGTGAGAGGTGGGGTACACCCTGGACAGGTCGGCAGTCCATCTCAGGGCAAAAACACTCACTCCTAAGGAGAATTTAGAGTGATTCATTAAGCTAACTTGCATGTTTGGGGGAGTGGGAGGAAGCCAGAGAATCTGGTGAGAAGCCACACATACATGGGGAGAACATGCAGACTCCATACTGAAAGACCTCTGTTTTAAATCCCTTCACAGCTTGAATCCCGTCTGGCTCAAACTCCCGTCAGGGCTCAACCCGGTGACCTTCATGCTATGAGGCTGCAATGATAACCACCACACCACCATGTAGCCCATGACGCACAACTTAAACTATCAAAATTAAGCCTACAGCTGAGAGACAACAAGAGTGCATGACAACGGTTTTGCTTGCTAGCTCAAGTCAAGAAATAATTTCAAGTATGTCAATGTAATCTATAAGAAACATTGCTTTTTTAAAGTTTAACATGCTTTAAAATCAGACCTAAACAGATCAGACCAGCGCTTTCCTTGACAGTGTGTATGCAGACCTATGATATTGACATCAACTCAAGATTAACCGTAAAAGACACATTCTGTCCTAAGGCCTTCAAGAGCATTTTGGTCAAAGTATTGAGGATTTTTAACCAAGTGTCCTTTTACTCTTTAACCAAAGACATCATGCTTTTTTGCTTGCTGAACTATGTTTTCATTATCCTTGGTTTGTAGATATGGTGAATTTATCTTTGACATCAGGCTGTATTCCAGCCACCTTAAACCTCTCCTAAAAACCCCAATCTTAATCGTACTGTCCTTTCCAATTTTAGACCCATATATAAACTCCCTTTTTTAAAATCCAAGTCTCTTTAGTGAAGCTATGATCAATTGCAGGCATATATGGACCAAAAGGATAGGATTCAGTCTGACTTTGTGCCACAGTTCAGAAAATATTTTCAACAATCAAAACATGGTGTCTGACCTCATAGTTTTCAGTGCACAATTAGGGCTCTGCAGAAAACCACATATCTCCTTTGCTCCAGACTTTTCCATATTGTTTCCACTCAGGTCCAGTTCTGTCCGATGGATGGGGTTGGACATGAAAGCTGAACCCAGACAAGATGCATTTGCTCAACCTGAATAAAAAGAATAAAACCTTTAGGCTTACCCCAACAAAATCTAATTAAATTGTTGGGTCATTTGAGTTAAATTCTTCAGGTTACCATAAAATATAAAAGTAAAAGCAATGTAAAGTACATGCAACTTATATTAGTTTTACACTTATGTGTAAAAACTAATATGTAGGCGATGTGTCCAAACATTTAGAAAGAAGTAGAACTTACAATTGTTACAACTGTTTTATATCTTATGCTACAAAACATAGAGTCTGTTGTAAATATTTGCTTTAATCTTACTAGTATTACTCTAGCTTCTTTATATTATAATATACTCTTGTTTTACATAAGAAATGATCATTGTGCATGTGTTCAAAATGTTTAATCATGGTTTCATTAACTTTAGCTGAGTAAAAAAGAGAAATGACTAACACAGGTTCATAGTGTGCATGTCTTATCTACTCAGGAATTTAGTGTTTAGATAAGTTTGACTTCTGGTAGAAGGAGGGGGAGTCTGTGTTTTTCTCTCTTCGCAGGACTCAGTACCAGGAACGTGGGGGCCGACCTCCCTCTTTTCACAAATACACACATAGAAAAAGTCTTTGTACTGAGAAAACTGATGATGAAATGAAAAGCATGTTTTTCAACAAAGAATGGGATCTATATTTAAAAAATAGTTGTAAATAAAATTAAGAAATAAGCAACAAGTTCAAAATCAAACCAATAACCATGACATCCAGAGGTCAACTAACTGTATTGGTTCGACTAATTAACCAATGTAACTGGGTTGTTTCAGAAACTATCACCTTCACTCATGTGAGGCCAGTGGTTGGGAGACTATCCCTATATCCACCAGGACTCAAAATACTATAAGTCAAAGTAATCTTAGATTGTCAAAAATTTCCATTCTATAGCGTTTACTGTAAAAAAAAAAATCTTATATTTTTCTCAGTACATAAGCAAGCATGTTTTATTGCCTCTTAGTCTCCAGTCTACAGTGTTGGCTTTCCAGGAAATCTCACAGCTGCTTCAGTGATGGATCTTGCAGGTCAGGATTGTTACTCTGATTGTTACTGACACCAGAGAAGCACAGCTAATGACAACTCATGTTTGAGATTTTTTGTTTCAGAAGTTTTCCGAGTTTAATAAGCAAACAACTGTGTTTGGGAGTATTTGACTGATAATGAATGGTTTAGCTATTAATCAGCTAATTTTAAGTATTTTGTTGAATTACACAAAAACACACAAGAAAGGCATACAGTAAAAGCTTGATCTAATGATGTCTCATACTGTCATAAAACCTGTTTCAATAGATGTAAAAAGCAAACAAAACTTAAAACTGTGTTTTTGTAATTGATTATTTCAATAAGTAAAAATCTCTAAATGACTTTTAAAACAATCTATCAAATTATAAATAATTCTATATTGTTTCTTTTTTACTGATTGGGCGGCTGTAGCTCAGTAGGTAGAGCTGTCGGCGGTTTGATTCCCCTCTGCTACATGTCGAAGTGTCCTTGGGCAAAATACTGATCCCTACCATGCCTCCATATGTGCCTATCGGGGTGTAAATGTGTGTGAATGTTAGTTAATAGCACCAAGTATGTATAAATATAGGTGCTGTGTAAATGGGTATGAATGGGTTAATGACACATGTAGTGTCAAAGCACTTTGAGTAGTCACATGACTAGAAAAGTGCTATATAAGTACAGTCCATTTACTGATTGAAAGTGTTTTGTTATTATCTAATAATCAAATTGGTAATAATCAGGGCATTGATTGTAATAATCCCAATTTAAAAGACAAACTTTATCTTATAGTGTAAGTTTCATGTCTATAACGTGGTGTCAGGGAAACTTCATTTTGGATCATAAAACATATCAGCATAGCTAAAATGTTCTCTAACCTCAGAATCTCTAGTTTGCAGCATGGATTCTCAAGAAATGACAAAAAGGTGAAAAATCATGCACATCCTGAAAAAATTAACCACAAGAGCTGGATCAAAATTGCAGATATATATTGTAAGGACAAGATAGAGCCACACACTAACTTTAGCCCCCAAGAAAGGTTTATTTACCATCTAAAAAAAAGTGACGTTCCGGGCATGTTTTCTTCAAGTCTGAAGAAGGGCAGTGCCTGAAACGTCACTTTTAAATAAAAAAAAAGGTAAATAAACATCTCTTGGGAGCTATAGTCAGTGTGCGGATCCATTTTTTCCTGGACTCTTAAGAAAAGCACAAAGCTTCTGCACTCCTGGATCCAGCAACTTGTTCCAACTCAGATCAGTGTTTTCAGAGGTTTAGGGTTGGACATCAGAGCCATGAACAGGCAATCACAACTGATCTCTGACAAAGTGCAGCACTTCAATCTGAATTAAGATTACAACATGTGTTTACACAGATTACAGGTTTTGGTCAGCCTTCTTAAGACTTCAATGGTAGAAGTATCTACGTAACAGGTTCACTGCAATATGGATTTACTGTGCATTTCAGAATAAAAATTTGAATGCCATAATCGTTTAAAATCTTATATGATGTTGGTTTTCAGTTGTATCTGACCTGACAAGATAAGCCTTTTTAAATTTCTTGTAGCAAAATAATGTATGCATTCAGAGAGCCTCAACTCTCTAAATGAGCTGGAGTTTCATATAATTTTCCAATATGCCACAGAATTAGAAAATCTGAGTTTAAAATGCAGTTTAAACCCAATATAGCTTTGGAAAATTAATTCTAAAATACAGCTGTCATAAATAGCCCAGAATGGAAATTAATATAAAAACATGTTTTCTTAAATTTGAGACAGGGTAAAGACAGTTATGATGATAATGTCCTAAAAGTAAAACTCAGTCTGTACAAACAATGCAGGCTTTAAACTCTTTCGGATATCTGTACATGTGATTTGTGGACTTGGAGAAGGTGTTCAGCTGTGTCCTTCAGGGAGTCCTGTGGGAAGATGCTGTCCAGCCCCAGTTCGACCATTACCAGAGGTTGGTTTGCATTGCTGGCAATATTCAGACTGGTTTCTGGTGAGGGTCAGACTCCGCCAAGGTTGCCCTCTGTCATCAACTCTGTTCATAATATCTAAGGAGGTGTTATTTTTTGTAAAATTACTGAATTTATTGAGGAAAGTATTAAAAACAGCATCAAGTGGTGTGTAGCCAGCAAATAAAGGCAAGTCTAATTCTAAGTCTAAGTTGAATATGTTTAGAAAAGTATTTGATGTCCAGTGGATTAAAAGTTCATTTCCTTGCCTTTAAAGCAAGAGCAACTGAAGTGTTAACACACTCAGACGAAAGAAACCACAGGTTGTTTTCAGGACTTTTTCTAAGTCCGGTTATAGGACAAAAAATATTTTTATGGAGTGTAAAGCACTTCTTCAGAAAGTGAGATGCAGCGGTTACTTATGTACATACTCTAAGTTTGTATGCTAATTAAGTTAAGCAGGTTTTAAGTTGAGTGAAGTTTGAAGTACTGTAAATGTAGTAGAAACAGCCTCAATGATATTTGACAACTTTTTTGTTTTTATTAAAAGAAAACATGTTTTTAGTAAAGTAAAAGAAAAGAAAAAAGATGAGCAGCAGCCTCTGTGAGATGAAGGCACTAGTTTTGTTAGAAACCATGTAAACAGTAAAAAACAAACAACAAAAAAAAACAGGGAACAAATTGGCCAAAATCAACAATAAATCTGATTTGTTCCAACATCTGGGAGTAGCTGGAGTCAGAAACTACAGAGGAAGAATTCCTGTACAAAAATCTCTGAAACACGATTAAAAACTATGCTTAGTAGAGCAATAGACCATCAAAGTTAAAAGGATTTCCACACACGAAGAGAAGGAAGGACGCTCAGATTTCCTACGAAGGCAGCGGTCCGTGAACGTAGCTCATCAGTTCTGGTTGAAGTTCAAGATTTCCTGATTCCTGATTCCAGGATCACACAAGGAGCTCCATTCTTACTGGTTTTATACCTTCAGTCTGATGTTGAACTGGTTTCCCAGACTGGGACGGTTAACGGTGGCAGACGAAGGTCCAAACCGACCCGATTTGTCCTGAAGTGCCAGATTCTGTGATGGGATGTGTTCGGTTAGAAAGCTCCAGTCAGTAGTTTTCTTGTTGTTAACATTACGTTAGCCTGACGTTAACAAAATGAAAAGCAGGCAATTCTGGTTCTGAAGGGATGAACTGGGTCTACCAAGTGTAGCTCTTTCACAGCTTGGCCTTGGCCTGGAAGAAGTTCATGACGGCGTTGAAGCACTCGTCGGACGTCCAACGCTCCACCAGACGCTCCACCTCGGCGTCGTTGACGGCGTGCAGACGCTCCTTCTCCATGGACCGGATCAGCTGTTTGGACAGAGCTAGAGACTGGAGGAGATGGGAGAGGACAGGATTAACGCTCTGATTAAAACGTGGGACGAATACAGAGACACTGCTTCTGAACAAACTTTTTACAATTTACAAACGATAAGAACAGAAATTGATCATAATGGACCATCTGCACTTTGTCTTGAATGCTTTCTTGGTCTGTTACTTGACTCATGGACAAGCACAAAATGTTTTTAACTTGCAAAAATGACAATAAACCTCTATTCTATTCTATGCAGCAACTTTTAATGTTTTATTAAAAAAACTTTAAATTGTCTAGAACATGAAATGGGCTATACAAATGAACTAATCTTTATTTATACAACACATTTGATACAATTTGCAACTCAAAGTGTTTAACAGAACAAGCAACAACATTAGGGCCGTCACAATGAACGTGTCAAAGCAATGACATCTATCTGTGAAATTACACCAATGTGGCTCAGAAACTTTGGAAGCCGGTGTACTACATGTGTGAACTCCAATGTGAACAACAGTAAATGTGTGCTTACGTTGGGAGGCAACTTGGCGTAGGCCTTCAGTCTGGTCCAGACCTCCGACTGGAAGCTGCTGTCGGGGAAAACCTCGGTGACCAGGCCGAGATCGCAGGCCTGAGCCGCCGTCAGCTTCTTGTTGAACAGCAGCATCTCGCTGGCCTGCAGAGACGCCCGATCTACGGTTAGTGCGTGTGTGTGTGTGTGTGTGTGTGCCCATGTATGTACCTTGGCGTTGCCCATCATTTTGGGGAAGGTGTAGGAGGAGCATCCCTCAGCGGTCTGACCCAGCTGGCTGAAGGGAGTATGGAAGGTCGCCTGAAACGAAGAAGAACCTGATGAAGATCCAGACCTGGACCAGCTGAGTCACTTCACCAAAACTTATATTTAGTTCTACAAACCAGACCAGAGAGCTTGATGAGATGTTTTTAGAATTTTTATGGGCTGTGTTTTTATGAAAACCACTGTTTAACTTATTTGTAAGAAAAGTGCTTAAATCAATAAATTAGAATTTAAAAATTTAGGTGGATTTTTTTTATGAAAAAGTCAGAAAAAAAAAAAAAATTTCCCCCCCAAAAATTCTGGCATTTCTTTCTGAAATCTAAAAATAAAATTTGGGCGGGACATTTTTCTGAAAAAAGTGAGAATTCTGACTTAAACCTCAGAAATGTAGTTTTTTCAGAATTTAACAGCTTCATGTGAAACAGCTCCACAACAACCGTGTTAAGTTCGTGCGGTTTTCTGAATTCATCGGCTGCAGTAATCTCTTGCCGTGGCTCTCTGCGTACCCTCTCGGTGGCGTAGACCAGGTCGAAGAGTCCCAAAACGGTGACGGAGACTCCGACAGCTGGTCCGTTCACCACGGCAGCCAGCGGTTTCGGAAAGTCAATGTAGGCCTTTATGTACTTCCTGCAAAGGAGAAAAGAGACACCACACTAAAGTTCAATCTACGGGAACAGTGCAGGTTTATCTTCTCAGTATCTAAAATGTCCCTTTTCAGACCCTAAGCTGGTTTTTATTTAAACTTAGAGGATACGAACAAGAAAAGCTGAATGGAAAAAATTCAATTAAACATATTTACTCTCTGAAAACATCCGTTCTTGCTTGGAATCTGCAGCGAGGGTTTTTCTCCTCTAATCACTCACCTGAGCAGGTCTCCTCCACGCTTTGCCATCGCCTCTACCCCACCCTCCGGGATTTTGGTGAAGTTTGTAAGGTCGTTTCCGCTGCAGTAGAAATCACCGGCGCCTGCAGACGGAAAAAAACAAACATGCAGATAATAAAATGATGGTTCTGTTGTGTTTCACCACTTCCTTCTCATATGTTCATCCAGGCAGCTATCGGGTAAAAAGCCCAGATGGAGTCCACAGGGACGTAGAGCAGCTAAGGCTTCTCCATCCTCAACGAGAAGCGAGAACTTTGTTCCTGTTCTCGAGGCCCCGAGAACAAAATGACATCATTATAAAATAAACCTTTTGAAATTTCATGTAAAATGTTTTTATTTTGCATGGATGTCTAGTTAAGACAAAACAAAATCTTGATTTTTGATGATAGTTTTTTTTAATTTTTCCAAATTCCAGTTAATTCCCATAAATTCCCATAATTCCTGTTGAATATTTCCACCTTAGAATATTTACAAAATTGCCCATCTCAACCTCCCAGAAATTTATTGGAAATTTCCCTTTGCAACCCTAGTCCATAATGTTCACATCACATGAAACCCAACAGAGTCTCCAGTCCCCCTAAGATAACAGGAAGTGGAAGGGGCGGGGCTAAATATCGACAGGCGTACCAGTAAAAACTGTGATGACCGAGTCGTCTTTTGCCGCCTGGTCCAGAGCTGCGATGATTTCATTGTACATCTGAAAGAACAAATTAACAGATGATAGATAAATAACAGATGATGTCACTTTAACTCATCAACCAATCAGAAAGTGTCCTGACTTCCTGCTTTTCATCGTTAACGTAGGACCTGACCTCCGTGGTGATGGCGTTCTTCTTCGCTGGTCGGTTCAGCTTGATGGTGGTGATGTTTTCCTCCGTCGTGACCAGCAGCGTGTCGTACGAAGCTCCGCTCCCAGTCGGCGTTGCAGCGACCTGGGCGGAGCTTCCACCTTCTGCTTCCACCAGGGAGCCAATCAGGTCGCAGTACTGCTGTCGAGCTTCATCCTGGGAGACATTGCCAGTTTATTTAGACACAGATTGGATACCTTTTTGAGGAAAACGTTTACTTAACTGAGCCAAAACTGTCCCACCTGTGATATGGAGCCCAGAGACTTCCACGCGTCCCATTTGACCTTGTTGACAAAGTCCAGCATCCCTGGTTTTGGGGAGTTGCAGGGACCCGCAGTTGCCTGAAGGAGAGGACGGTCCCATCATTAACATGAGAGGTAGAAGATATTACAACAGAAAAGTTCTTCCTGCTTCACAGAGCACCGATTCTATCATTAGCTCTTTGCGCCCCCTGCTGTTTGTTTATGTGTTAAACAAGATGAACATCAACAGTTTCTTCAAAAACCAGTAAACTTTTTACTTTAATTTCTAACAGATGGCTTTAAACACCACATTTCCAGCAGAGCATAGTTATTTTAGTTTCTGTGAGTGATGGAAGTTTGTTTATTTTCCATCGTTGTGAATCATTCTAACCTCAACACGTTGCACATCCAGTCCTGACATAACGTTTAAAAATGTATTTTTCTTTCAACCTGACAGAAGACGAAAGGGACGAAGCGTCAGAGAGTAAGTCGGTAACCAGGTCCATTACCAAGACAGTAACTCAGTTCCTAACTGAGTCATAAGCAAGTCAGCAAATAAGTCAGTAACAGAGTCAGTAGATGATTCAATTACCAAGTCCTTAAAAAGTCACTAAATGAATTCGTAGCTGATTCAGTAACAGTCAGTAAATGAAAATGAAATGAATCAGTAAATGAGTGTGTAACCAAAGCAGCAGGGCCAGAAACCAAATTGTTAATCGAGTCATAACAAAGTCAGTAAACGAGTCTGTAATGATTCAGTAACAAAGCCAGTAAATGAGTCAGTGAAACAACAAGTCTGCAGCAGAGTCAGAGAGTGAGGCGTTAAACGACGGCTGTAGTCAGAAAGGAGATTTATGTTCCAGCACAGACATGTAGCTGAGTGTAAGATTTTGTAAAGAGGATCCCATAATTCTAACCGACTCTACAGCAGATACCGGTCAGAATTATAGGAGACAAAGCTGATCATGAAATCATTCATTTAGTTTTAGATAGAAATTGGAAAAATGTGATTCTGAGTCCTGAGGCCATGAAAAAATCAAACTTTCTACGTTGATGTGTCGACAGCTGGACTCATTCTGAGTGGGTTTACTGGATTTCTCTGAGTTACACCGTTTCTCAGGATTAATTTAACCGTAAATCAGATCAGAAGTGAAAATGTTGGTGATTCCTGAACCCTCACACGACATGTGGAACATCTGAACATCCTCCCACCTGCTTGAAAAGAGCGTAGATCTTCAGCTTGACTTCGTTGCCCGGGTCGTTCTTCAGCGTCGACAATTTACTCTTCGCCTGCTCAAACTGCTCCACCGTCGCACCTGCAAGCACAGCGACATCATCTTCACTAAAACAAGCCAATCGGATCACAGCAGCAGTCTGAAATGCTGATCTGTATGATCTGCCTGTTCAATGTGGGTGAATGCTGAATTGAGGCGCATATCTAATGCAACAGACCCGACCAATACACTGATTAATTCTTAGTTGCACTTGTTTTAGCTTAAGTCACCTATCTAGGTGATGTCACTCTTAGGGCTGGGCGATAAATCGATTTTATCAATAAATCGAATTTGCTATTAATGAGGATTTCGATTTTTTTTTAAATCGAGATTTTCTTAGCCGGAAATATTTTGCCGACGTTGCCTTCCCTCACCTGTACAACTGTATGCGTGAAAGTAATATTGTCATTGTTTACAGTGGCAGGGCCTGCCAGCTTGTTTTACAAGTTTGTTTCACAACTTAAAATATCTGCACTTTGAATTTAGGTCAACTTCCTGAATGGGTGATTGAAGTAAAAGTATGTTTTCCCATAAAATCTAATATTTGTGATCTGTTTTAAAGAGAAAGACAGGAAGATTAAAGATTAAAGATTAAAATCGAAAATCGGATTTGATTATAAAAAAATCTGAGATTTTGTTTTTTGGCCATTTCGCCCAGCCCTATCAGCTGATGTTTCTTAGTTACGCCTGGTTCTTGCACCAACAGAGCAAAGGTAGAAATGACATTATATTACGCTCACCCATCATAGGACCTGCTGTGGTGTGAAACTTCAGACTGGGAATATTGGATCGGACCAAACTGGTGACACAGAGGAAAACAGTGGGTTTGCTGGTACCTGATCAATCAATCAATCACCTTTTATTTATCAAGTACTTTTCGAATGTAGCTCAAAGTGCTATACAGCAAAATCTATAAGAGAAAAAAAAATGTAAATAAATAGAAATATAAGCATAATTTACCCTCGAATCCCCCAAGCTACCCATCAAACCCGCATAAAATTCACACACATATGTGGTCGCATAGCTACTAAAAATATTCCGTCGTAAGAGGCGCCATCTCAACTGCGATTAACTGTATCAGGGAGCTAAAACACCAGTTATTAGGTTATTAACATATACTAACCGTCCAAAGGAATAAAAACAATAAAAAACATTTTAAAATAAGTTTTTTTTAAAAGTAAGATAAATACAATAAAAATAATTAAACAGGTGCAGTTAAAATGGAAAATAACTAATAAAAATGGAGAATGAGAACATAAGATGAAGATTCGATAAGAAAGTAAAATATAAAAAACATAAAATAATGAAATAATAATAATCAAAGAATAATAACAATTCCTCATAAGCTTTAATAAAAAGGTTTTAAGCAGTTTCTTTATGGAATGAACAACATGTTAACTTCTGATCTGAATCATAAAATCAAACTTTCCATACTTGTAATTTGTCATGATTAACATTTAACACGCTAACTGATGCCTAGTGATGAAGCTTTTGGGGGTTTCGCAGTTTGTTTGATAGTTGGCTGAACTTTCTGGGTTTTCACTCCAGGGCAGATTAATTTAAAAGTTTTCTACGTATGAATCGGGATGTAACGATTCACTCAAGCCACGATTCAATTCAATTCAATTCTCTATTTTAAGCTCTTGATTTATATATTTTTTACAATTTTTTAAACAAAATGAATTTTAGTTATTTAATGGCCAAATGAATTGTCTCTTCCTAATATTTGTCTTTTTCTCACTTGTTTAAAACGGTGACCTTCAATTGCCTGTTGTTCTAACAAAACTCAACACTGAACAAATAATTATTATAGATATGGAAATGATCACAAATCTATTTATAATCAAAGTAAGTTTTATTTGTTTTGATTGCAATGATGCATTACATGAGAATTGATTTTCCTTTTTTTCTACATCGATTGCTATTTAAACCAGTTTGAATTGATTTTAAATCGATCTTCGATGAATTGTTACATCCTTACTTCTGAATAATCTTTCTTTCTGCAGATTGACGGACTGATGATGATCAAATAATCTGGCAAGACTTGGTTTTTCACACACTGCTTCTAAATTAAACTTTTGGTAAATAAAGATGGTTTACTTTGCTGTGTGTTGTTGATAATTTGAGGGTAAAAAGACCTGACATGAGCGACATGATTTTCACGTCATAATAATTAAAACCTTACAAGTGAAAGACAGTGGACTTATTATTTTATACATTTATAAGAGATATCAGTCAGGTTATGGCAGCTCCTCCAGCTGATCTTCTGCAGCCAATGTGGAGCAAAGGTCGCGGCTAACTGTGGCTGCTTTCCTCTTTCCTCTTGTGTTGTAAATAATGGTGGAAATGAAGCACTATGTTTACGTATTAAAGCCATTAGGAAAGTCTAACTGATTAACCGGTTGGCATAACTTGGGCTCATTCATTAAATTGCTGTACAAGCAGCTCTTCTGGATGCTAACAGCTAAGCTAACAGCAGCTGGACCTTTCTGAAGTTTATGACCCTGGTTTGGGTGTAAATTTCTTCAATGAAATACCGCGATAACAGAACTAGCTTTAGCTGACAAGATCAAACACCTGATATCACCTTCTTAATTTCACGAAGCGCCAAACAGCGGAGCTCCTCAGTGCGACGCCGGCCATTAGAAACGCAATTTTTGGGTCCAAAGTTCGAGGGAAGAGTTAACTAGCTACGCTTGCTTAGCTGCAGAAGCTAACAGCAGCTAATGTCAACGACCGGTGTAGCTCCTGTTTACACCACTGTTCCCGCCCACAACATCGTCTTCCGCCTTCCTATTGGTTGAAATTAGGCGTCATAGGACGAGCATAGAACTCGCTGTCCAATTAGAACGCGCTCTCATAACAAAGACCCGCCTTCCTTTGTGTGCGTGGCCAATCAGATGCAGGTGCTCATTAAATAAGCGGCGCTTCGGCAAACGACGATGCAGAGGCACTGAGGCTCGTCTGGATGCTCCAAATAAGACCATGCCGCAGCCTAAATCCCGGAAAATCGCTGTCCTAGGCTACAGGTCGGTGGGTAAGTGCTCGTCCTTTACCCTCTCCCGGAAATAACCGCATTGGGCGGCGATTCTCTGATGCGCATGTCAATCTGAAGCCACGCCGCAACTGTCAGCTGTCCTGCGGGGACATCTGACTGTCCATCCTTTCAGGAGTCCTCATGGAGCATTAACGCCTCGTGAACCAAAAAATGAGCCGTTTCCGGCTTTATATGGATGTACATAATGTCTCTGAACACGTTTAAATCACACTTAAAGGCATTTCCTTCCACCAGGACCTACTAGTATGATTGGCCGTAAGCTGGGATTGGTTAGCTGGCAGCCAATCAGATGTGGGCAGGTGTGGTCCTGATGCTGCAGCGTGGAGCATCATGGCTGCCGACCGCGTGGCTTCCCAGTGTTTCCTGCAGAAAATGACAATGTTTAACCAAATGTTAGACCCTCTGAAAACGTCCTGTATGTATAAAAATCATGTTTGATGAGACCGAAATGTGTTCAAAGATTCTAATAAACCAAAAAAAGAAGCTTCTTCACCATCAAAGAAGGTTAATTTATTCATCATTTACAGATCCATGATGAATTAATGGGTCCAAAGTGGAATTTCTGAGACTGAATTACTGCTGATGAGTTTATCTTACAATATAAGATCTTTTTAATCTATTTACAACCTCTTGTGTCTTAATCAGGTCATAATTTCTCCCTCAGCTTCAGGAGAACCAGACTTCTGTATTGTGCCATTAACAATTAGAGTTAAATCTGGTCATTTTATTAGACCATTGTTATTGTTTTATTAAACATGGAGGGATTTATTTAATGTAGTCACCACAGCTCTATAGGCTGAGAGGAAGACCATTGAGAGTGCTTTATATAGAAAATTAAAAGCATTACAGATGCAGATGCAAAGAAAGCATTTAAAAGGAGTAAAGGGCATAAACAAATTGCTAAAATCGTTTTAAAAGGTTAAAACCACACAAAGAACATTTAAAAGATTAAAAGCAAGATGAGTTAAGAGACATCCCGCAGATTTCCTGCATTTGTGCATAAGAACTGGATTTTTTTTAACCTGGATTTAATCTCCACTGCAGTTTGTTCCACTTCTCTGCAGCATAACAGCTGATCTTTGGATTTAGAGCTTTGCTACGTTTATATTTTCTGAACTTATCACAGATGTATTCTGGGCCTAAACTTTTCTGGGATTTATAAACAATCAGAAAAGTTTTTAAATCTATTCTGTGACTGAAAGGAAGCCAGTGTAAACTGAAAATTTGTGTCAAGACTTTAAAACTGGTGTGATGTGTTCAGATCTCTTGCTCCTGGTTGTAAGTTGTCCTTTAGGAAGCTGCTGTATCATCAGAGCTGCTTAAAACTCAGAGAGGCTGATGTGTGACGAGTTTAAGCTGAAATGAAGACAGAAAATTATGAATTTTCTTCCAGCTGTTGTGAAAAAGTTGTTTTTTCTGGTGGTGACTCTAGAAAAAACAGAAATCCTCCAAAACAACTAAGACTCTGATTCCCAAAGTCGTCCTCAGACAGAGACGAGGTGATCGGTTCCTTCTCCTCCTGCATCGTATCATTTCCCTGTTCAGCAGCTATTTACTCTCTTTGCTCTGATTTTGCAAAGCTGAGTACATATGAATAAAGTTAATTCAGTTTTCCAATAACAAACAAATAACCCAGCTGACAGCTGACTGACTCGTGGCACCAGCTCCATGACATTCAGTGGGTGTGTGTGTGTGTGTGTTTGTGTGTGTGTGTGTTTCAGGGAAGTCTTCGCTCACCATCCAGTTTGTGGAGGGTCAGTTTGTGGACTCCTACGACCCCACAATAGAGAACAGTAGGTCTGCCCCATCTTCCTAACAGCTCTGAATAACACACACCACCATTAATTTTTCTGTATCTGTGTGTGTGTTAGCATTTACCAAGACGATGACCGTGAACGGGCAGGAGTACAACCTGCAGCTGGTGGACACGGCCGGTCAGGTGAGGACACGTCCAGCAAAATATCCACTAAATCTTTCCTTAAAATATATAATCATTGCACTTTCATACAGGCTCACATAAAGTAGAAATATTCTAACACACAGCCCATAAAAGGCAAATTTTTTAACAAAAAAAAAAAATTGATTTTAAAATTGTGAAATAAAAAATGTTTCAATTCAATTTTCCCACCCCTATTAAATACATTCAAATTATATGGACATATACGCAGCAAAACATCCTACAATCTTTTTTTAAAAGATAAAATCATTTCACTTATTTAAAGGCACACATACAGTTTAAATGTTCTAACACACAACCCACACAAGGCTCTTTAAAGGGACTATACCCGATTTCACGTCTGGCTAGCTTAGTTAGCGATATCGGCTATTTTTTTTTTAGCTTTTGTGTGACGCTTTTTGTTCGCTAAGGGGTTTAACTTTCAGAATTTGACTCTGGATCACTAAGGGAACGCTATTACTGGCTCATCGGAGGCTGGACGTTCCAAAAATTAACCCGGCAGAGAAAGAGCGTCACGCCAATGCTAAAAAAACTAGCCGCTTTCGTAAACTAAAATGCCCTGAACTCGTACATTTGCGCAATCAATGAGTCGTTATTTCTAATGAAATTACCCCTTTTACCACATACTATACCACGTAGAAAACCATTTTTCTTAGAAACATTAAAATAATATCAGGCATAGTTCCTTTAAATGTACCATGAGAACATAACTCTGCTGCTGTACTTCAAATTTCTAAGGGACATTTGGCCCAATTTTTATTGACTTTCCTCAGAGTGTACAGCTGCATTAAAATTAATCCAGGGTGATCCAACCATTAGGGGTCAACTTGAAGCAGGACTGTAAATTCCTGTAAAACGTATTCCAACATGAGGCTCGAGTGACCACTTGTGATCCGCTCACAATCACCCACGCTATGCAAACAGGCTACTCCACATGGATGCGTTTGTTAAAAAGTGACTCCCAGAACCGACGGGACAGAAGGTGTTTGTTGTTGCGCTCACGACTGCTGTGTTCACCGTTTTTGCAGTTGACAGGAAATGGGAGCAGAACGATTTCTGTCGGCGATACATTCTTTGAGTTTGGATGCCGTTTTCACAGAATCTAACATATGAGGCTGATCTGGACTAAATGGGACGAAGCATGAATCAAAAATGTATAGGTTCTATTCTGCAGACTACTACGTCTGCTTGAGAGGGGAAAAATATATTAGAATTTGATCTTCAAAGGTTTTGAATCGATCAATAACTGAATCCTGAACTACAACTTCCTCATTTTGGGAATCTGTTTGCTTTGACTCATATTACTGTAATGTGTGGTTTTTCACTTTTGCTTTCAGCTGCAGTGAGCTGAAGTTACTTTTATTCCTTCTCCTGAGTTCTTCAAGGTGCCCGACCCCTGCTGTGGCCTGACGACAGCCAGTTTTGTTTAGCAGCGTAGAAATGCTAAACCTGTTATTTGAAGTGTGTGGAGCCGTGCTGATCTGTGTCTGTAAAAACATAATGGGGATTACAGTGTCTGTGCTTAATGATCTAGATTGAAATGTAAATGTGACTCACTTAAAAGCAGCTGTTTAATGCTGAGTTTGTTTGTACTTCCGCTTTAACAAGGACGCTGAGTGACCTTGTTTAAAGACAGTACTTTGAAAAACCGGAGCTCAGATGCAGCAGGACCAAGTTTCTCTTTTTTCCCTTAACATTTAATTGCATTTTTTAAAATCATTATAAAGCCATCAAATTCATGTACTTGTTGGGCATTTAACACATTTATTAGTAAGACACTAAAAGCAATAATGTCTGCTATGTCAGTCAGAACCCAAACGCAGAGAAGCTCTTTATTACAACTCAAACCCGAGAATTCAAGGTTCCTCCCTGTGAAACGTGGGCTCTTTGTCTCACTATTGTCACTGATTTTACTTTTAAAGCAGGTGCATTTCAGAAAATGTGCTCTTGAACTTAGCCTGCCTTGTGTTGATGGAGGCTGGGCTGTTAGAGGTGCAGGGCTGCAGCCCTCCAGGGATCCTTGATAAAAAGCCATTAGTCTCTTGTGGGCAATACCTGGTACTTTACAGTATATAATGGACTTAATATGCCGATCATGTAGCTTTGTTTTCTGTATGTTCTCCACCATACCGGGATTAATCCCTTAAGGCTGATAGATGCTAAATGAATATTTATGACCCTAAACAGTGAGGTTGACTACAGTAGACAAGCACACAAACCACAGGCTCCACATTTCACCAGGTTTGTCTGAGTCTGCAAGGACGCTAGTGCTTACGTGCCTTCAGACTGGCCGACATAATAAAATCTCCACACAATCCAAGCACTTCACTGCAATATGAGTTGATAGATTTTTTTTTAAATGACCTCAACCAGAGTCCACATTCACTGAGTTAACTGAACGGCTTGGTTCACTTGGTCCGTTCTGAGCAACACTCAGTTCAATCAGGAGAGACCAATGACGAGGTGAGATACATTTATTGATTATGTTACAATCAGAATGTGCTTTGGCGGATAGACCCCGACGTGCAGTCATCTGCCAAGAGGGAGGAGGCT
>JAVQJG010290735.1:0-28090 GCA_036024015.1 Craterocephalus amniculus | reverse complement strand
TTGTTTTTTTTTTTACCCCGGCAACCATTTTTCCAAAGCCAAACACTCCTTTACTCCTTTTATGCAACAACAAAGAGCTCTTACAGTTGAAATCTCTCCCCCCCCCCCCCCATTCTGTTTTATCCAATCTAACCCAGAACCCCCTGCACCCCCCTCCCCGATGCGCTTTAATTTTCTCCTGCACCCAGTAAAAGCTGGCGTGCCCCCCTGCCCTCCTTTTGTGCTCTCTATCTGTGCATGTGTAAAACTGTATGCTCCGTATTGACGTGGCTGTCTCCAGTTTTATAGAGAGGAATTTATAGCCACCGTTAAAGACAATTCATTGTAGCCCATTAGATCTTGAATGGACCCGTGTGTTAGCTCGGTGTCCATTGTATGGATTTATGTGGGTGAGTGTATATAAAAGCTTTATGATGTAGAAGTAGCATCAAACAACAGATAAAAAAAGCGAGTTAATAAAAAGAAAAAGAAAAAAAAATCCTTGGACATTGGCTTGTTGATTTGTTTGTCTCTCCACCCGTTCCTGCCTCCCACTATCCCACTCCATCTTCCTTGTCATCTCACTTTAAAAGGTACATCATCTTCATCCTCTCTCATTTATATTCAGCACTGTTCATTTCTCCTTCCACCCAATCCAATCCTTACCTTTTCCCTCCATTAGTGCATTTCTTTATTGACCAAAAACATCCGGATGTGACACAAATATTTGCCTCGGATGGAATGACTGACAGAAGATGTCTGCCAGCTCAGTGCAAACACAAGAAGCTCCGCCACAAATATAATGCAGACATACAAACCTTTGAGGAACAGCAAGGGGTTCTGAGTGATGCTGGTTTATTCTCTGCATCACATCAGTGCAATTCACTGAAATTCACTGGCATCATGAACCAAAAATTCTTTACTGTATTTAAATGAGAGCACAGAAAGGTGTTCATCCGGAGCTCAGTAGATTATAAATTCTGTACTCAGTCATGTGGGTTCATCATGAAATCAAGCCCAAATTAAGCTGTTTCACCTGTAATTAGCTGTGTGGCAGAGTAACATTTCTACTTTTCCCAGGCATAGACACACTGCATTTTTCATGCAAACAGAAGGCAACACACTTAACATACTAAATATTATCAGCAATATGACAAGGGAAGCAACTTATGAGACTGACCACTGTATCTGGAAAATTAAATGATTACAAAAGCCTATTTCATGAATAGTCTCATTTCTGATTTTTCAGCAACAGCCATTTGATCAAGATGACCTAAAAATAATTTGATAATTCTTACAAAGCACATTTGGTATGACAATGATCATCTACTTTCAAGATTTACCATTGTCCATTGCAAGAATAAACAAAGTGGTAGCTTCAGTCATTCAGAAGCAGTCTCAGTTCTTCCAGCATCAAATTACGTTAAAATCATAGAATTATTTCCAATAAGTGTAACTTTGTTTACACAGACATTTAGAGACAATTTTGGTGAGTACTCAGTATTTTATCGACAATTAAAGTTTCAGGAATGTCTGGTGGAGACATTTGTCTCACTTTCATATATCATGAAGTAAACTGTTTTTAAAAAAAACGCCTGTAGCTGATTGTGACAAAGAATAGCTATTTATTTTATGCCAATAATTTCACTGGGGTTGGCATTTCTTTTAATGATAGTTTAATCAAAATCCCTTATCTCAATAAAATGGCTACAGGCTAATATCAGATACAGCCTCTCTGCCCGACGGCTCTGCACCTGCACAGTAATGTTGGCACCAAGACAAAAATAGCTATGACGTCATGTTAAATTGTGACACAGAAATGCACAAACATATAAAAACGCACACATTCACAGACAAATGCACGCAACATATGCTCTGATCCATCTCAAATATTCAATAAAAATATTATAGCTAATGATAAAATATTAAAAAACCTACAAAATCCCTCTTCAGCCTGGAGTCACACTCTCTCTCTATCTCTCTCTCTCTCTCTCACACACACACACACACACACAGAGCTTTCCCTGACTGTATAATTTATTTCTCGTCTCTGCATCAAATCTGCTTCTGTCTCCATGGTAACCTTTCTAGGCCAGGAAGAAGGCCATACAGAGAGAAATAACAAATAAAGACAAAGATGGAGCTGTGGTAATGGAAGAAGGTAAAGTCATAAGAAGAGGATGAAAATAAAAAAACAAAAAGAAGAGTAAGAGTTTTTGTGTCTATAAGCACATTTTTAGGTAGCTTTGTGTGGCATGACGAGCAAACAGCCATCCATCTGTGATGTAAATACACTCTGCCCTGCTGCTAAGTCGCTCTGGTGAAAGACCTCAGTGTTTATCAGAGATCAAAACAGGCTGGGACCAGGGAACAGGCAAGGACGAGAAGTGGATGTAAACAGTAAAATAGCCAAATTTCCACCCATTAGGCTGCAGCTGAGGGATAAACCTCCAGTCATGTCGTCTGCTCACGCACTCTTAGGGATTCAAAAAAACTTCCCTCATCTGAATTAAAGACAATATACTTCTAACATCAAGTTTTTTATTATTAAATTGGGACTTGCAGATGTTACTTAGACGCCAAACAACCCAGGCATTCACTCTTGTTGTATCTTTCATCTTCAGAGTTTTCTGCAAAAATAAATAACCTTTTTCTAATGGAGAAAGTAAAATCAAATCTTGAATACCAAAGGAAAACTAGATGACTATATTCCTTCAGTCTTTGATTTGTTCAGCAGTTTCTCTCTGGGATTAAATATAGTAAATATTAAATATTTCTGAATCTGAATTTTTTTATGAAATTGAACAATGTTTTTGCATTTCAGATGTTTCTGACAGTTTTATGTTAGAATTTAAAATGAGAATAAAAAAGGTGAAATGAAAATGAAAATTTATCCTTGTAGTAACAGTAGGAGCTGTACCATAGGGACTGGCATCTAGCTGTCTTGTCATCTCATCTGATAATGTTAACATTGTTAAATAGTAAGTTTGTCTGACTCTGCAGCAACAGTTTGGTTCTCCTGGACAACAATTTATGCCTTCGTCCTTCTTTGTGTCTGTCTGTCTTCTGTGTAATGTGACGCTCCATCTCTGTAATTATACAATTACAACTAATTCTGCTGTGTTGACACAATATTCTTGACTTACGATAAACAGAGGTCTAAATAACAAAAGATTTAAGGTCAGCTGTCAGTAATTACAGCCGATTGCTGTATATACACTTGTCTGCAAAATGATTCCTCACCCTTCCATTAAAAACAGCTGTCACTGAAATGCTTTGAAACTGACAAAGTATGGTAATAACATACAAACCTTCATGAAAACCATGACATTATTTTTGAACCGTATTTCAATACAAATATTTTTTATAAACAAACAAAAAATGTGATAAACTAATATACATTACGTCACTCATAAGCTACTGTTTTGTTGAGCAATCCTTTGAGGCAATCAGGTGTTTTATGTAACTCTCAGTCGGACTTCTGCACCTCCTGGCAGAAATTTTGACCCCCTGCTCATCAGCAAGGTGCTCTCATTGGTCCATAACCACATTATTTGCTTGTTTTTTTTAAATAATTTTTTCTACTTAAATAAATTAACAAACAATGTCTTATTTCACTAAATTTTAATTTTGCAAATTTATATTTACTATTACTTTTTCAGTCTCCAGTTATTTGAATTATTGGCTATAATATGGTAGAAAGAAAAGAGAGCACAAACCCTCTGCTCTAAAATACCCTAAATTATGGATCAGAAGCATTTGTGCTGATTAACATTAGGAGATTCCACCTACAGGGCAATTCCTCAACACAGGCATCCCAAATACAAAACACTGTGTAACTCTTGCTATGGTTTCAAACATAGAGCCTATGATGGACTGTCCATGGTGGACCTTACCATTTGTCTCATAGCAGCAGGAATAGGTCCAACCCCCCCTGCGACCATGCATAGTAATAAGTAGGTATTGCAAAATGGATGGATGGACGAGCTTCCTCATGTAGCTTCTCACCTGCAGACGAGCGTAGCAATGATGACGCACCAAGCGGTGCAGCAGCAGTCGGCGCTAGGCTGCTGGGAGTGCGTATGGGAGTGCGAGGAGTCATCACTCTTGCGTCTTCTGCAGCAAAGCCAGAAGGAGTAGAAGAGGAGGAAGAGGAGGTCCAGGGCCAAACACACCAAAGCCACAGAGGCAATCAGCAAAACAGACTAGAGAGAAAAGAAAATGGGCAAAGAATCATTTTTAAAAAATCATGACATCATAAGACAATTTATATTTTCATTCCTTCATGTGTGTTGGCTTGATTCAGTGGAAAGACAAATGGATTGTGCTATAAGCTTATCATGGGGAAATGGACAATTTAGGATGTAGGGTAATGACTCAGGAAGCAAGTTAGCCGATATGAGCAGAAACCGGATCCACGGACACCATATGCATAGATGCACATAGAAATTGAGTGGCTCTCTTCAGCAGTTTGAGGCTAGAAAACAGTGGCTCGTTTGATATACTGTGAAAGAGCTGCTATGCATTGTGCAGTATGTGCTCACCATCAAACACACACACCTCCACAGAGGGGGCGGAAGTGCTGCTGTTTGGGAATCTGTGCACAACAGAGACCCACCACACAGATCACTCAACCTCCAAAAGCTTTGAAGTGGAAACTAAGGGAGGGGCGGTAGGGGCAGAAAGAAGGAAGAATGGCGAGGAGTAAATATGGAACAAAAATAGAAAAAAGAGAGAGAGACAAACTGGAGATGCGTGGAAGGAAGATGATGTGAAACATGATGACTGAAGTGAACATTAAAAAGGGAGAAGTGGATAAAGACAGAGATGAGGGATCTTGCAGCAATCGCACTGAAACTGCTGAAATCTTTGTTTTCATCACGCACACACAAACACAGACACACACGCAATGACAAGTTGACTTTCTTTACCCATCGGGGGTCTGTCTGGCGAAGTCATTGTGGTGCAGGAACATGCACAGACAGACATGTTGCTGGAAATATACACTTTACACCTGCAAGACCACTTAAAATGCAGAATGGAATCCTGCAGAGAACCTGCTCATCTAGGCGCACCAATCTGACTACATCTCCCAGGATCCTCCCAGACTCCCTGGCTTCCGCAGCCTCCAAAACAGTGAGCCTCATTCACCAACAGCTTTTAAAAACAAATTTGTTCTTAAGTCCTATTTACGAACTTCTTACAAAAATTGTGGCATTTACCAAAATCTTTGAATCTTGAATTTGTTCTTACATAAGAACCCTTCGAACGCTCAGGGGGACTCTTACAACCATCTTAGTGCCATTTGAGTTAGAGTAATGTTTCTGCCAGATTTTTAAGCTACTTTTGACAAGTTATATGTTATATTATTACATTATATTATAAGATAATTTGAGATTGCATCCTATTGTTATCATTTCCCCCGGTGGAACTCTTTTTCATCCATTTCATTCATTCAAGAACAAGCGGCGGTGGAGACAGACTGCTCTTTCTAACAGCATCGGTTCGTACAGATCCGTTCCTTTAACCGCAACTTCGCTCTATAAATGTCTCAGTCACCTTTAAGTCCCACATCCACCTACAGAATGTTGCATTTAATCTATCAGACTCACTTGGAGGATCCGAAGCAGCAGGTGGGAGTTTCCCACTTACAGTGGGCTATGATCATTTATATGATGTGTACCGCTTTCCACAAGCTTGTGCGTCCTGACCAGCTGAAGGCTGCTGTCCAAGTTTGGGAGGAATAATGACCAGTTTGAACATAAAGCAGTTTTTATATTATTTGAAGCTCATCGTGTGGTTATTTTTGGCTAATTTAACACTTAAAGATGAGGTAAATCAGGCTTCTGTCGGCTCATCTGTTTTCATTTACCCTTTTGGCTTTATGCTTCTTCCTTCTCCCTGTCAGTCTCATAGATGCTGTGTGTGTTTACACACGGCTGTAGGCCTCACGACCTTTTATGGGCACTTTATGAGCGTTTATCTATGCAAAGTAAAGCCAGCTGGTTTGTCCTTTCCACTTAGGAGAGATTTCGGCATTCACCAATCTAAGAAGAAAGACACAAACAACTTTGCAGTCTACGAACACGCTCATGAATCGGATATTCATCAACTGAGGGTTCTTACAACCTCTTAAGTGCAACTTAAGAACAAATTTAAGAAGATGCGTAGGAAAATGTAGGTGAATGAGGTCAGGGTTTTGTTTCCAGTTCAATTTTTTTCGTTACGGTGAGTCATGTATTTATATACATTTTTGGTCAATTAAAAAACCCTGGCAATCATCAATGAAAATTCTTGGACAGAAACGCAAAAGAAAAAAGGCCAATCCATCCACATGTTGTTAAGACATTGTGTTCCAGCACAATGATGCCACCTTCCAACACTGCCATACCAAAATCAACCCCACCTGCTCAAAAACATCATTCCTGAACCTTATACAGAACAATTCACAATAACTCGCCCCACTAACACAAAGAGAGGAGCAGTCTCTTCACGTTTTTTCATGTAGCTTAAGAAAAACCAACCTTGATAAGTCAGTATTTCCTGGTGAACTGTGACAGATGTGTAACTGGGACAACAAAAGGCTTTTAATCAGCATCAGTAGGGGTGTGTCCAACCGTACTCAGTTACGAGGTCACTCAACACTTCAGTAGATCTTATATATGATGTGACCAGCACAAAAAAATGAGCATAAACCTCAAACCTCGGTGTGAGATGTAAGTATGGGTGTACATCCATTGTCTGAGGCCTGCCTGGTGTGGTTATGTAATTCTCCAGTGTGCTAAAGTGGTGAATCCCATAACAAGTTGAGTGTCAACATAGCAACAGCAATAAAGAACATTTTATGTCTCTGTGGCCACCTTGATTGTCCAAAGATCCTGATGGGAGAAGAGGGGGAACATAAGCTGTGTGGATTCTTTGTCTCTTCTAATATCCTGTGTTATCTTCTAAAGGATTAGTATCAGAGAATCGGTGCTTTGGCTAAGCCGTACCATGCACCACTAATGCTTTTACTTGACATGTCGAACAAAAACACAAGTCAGTAAGCTCTATTAAAATGTGGAAATAGGATATTTTGCTCAGTTTTGCATGATTCAACTGTTACCTGGGAACGCTGTGATAGGGTCTTAAGACTATGTTGGAAGTGAAATGCGTGGATCTTTGCAAGATTAGAAAGAACTGTTACGTTTTGCACTGAAAAACCCTTCATCCAGATTGTCAAACTCAAAGTTTTATGTTCTTGCAGTGCAAAATAAAGACATAGTTCATCCTAATATCCACGCAGCAAGAAACAGGATCAAATCACGGCATGAATCTAGTCTTTTGTCTGGGCTTTCTTACAGTCTGACTGCAGCTACCTCACGTCTTTTCTAGCGAGTTTGGCAGTTTCTAGATTAACTGTCGGGCCAAGAAACCATTAGAGCAGATTAAGAGTGGCTCAATTAGCTACTAATAGGCATGAGGGGGTGGGGGGGGCTCTGGTATACGTGAGTGTGTGTGTTCGCATCCACCCAGCTGAAGATCAGCTTGAAGGCTGGAGGAGGGGCGAATGCATTAAACACCCAGGCACACTGATCTACTTTCAATCTGCCCTTTAAGTGTCTATGTGCGTATACGTGTGTGTGTGTCGGTGCGTCTGAGCTGACAGGATCAATCACTTCCACTTCTGTGAGCTGTCCTTGCTCTCCCTACCGGGGAGTTACTTTCTGTTGTCTAGCCTTGTTTACTACTGAACGCTTAACTTTTTCTCCCTGAGGCAGTCACTGGCCCCGAGTTCACTGAGCTAATATTTACCTGCTCTCTGCTGGGTTAAACCATCGCACCACAACAAAGGCCGGATTGGTAGAACTGCATCTTTGTGTATCATAAGCAAACTGCGATGAGATAATTTCTTCCACGATGAAAACTATAGCGTATAATCCAAAATGACAACTACTGACTGGCTCCCCACAGCTGGGGATGTGTGTTATTATGGGTCACATGATCCATAATGTTTTGCAGCTGTTTAACTGCGGCTGGAAGCTGACTCCGCACTTGTACCGTAATACAAACAGACGAATGCGAAGCGTACACGTACATGCATGGGCACACACATGTTCCAATGGCTTGCAGAGCCTCGGGAGAAGAGCTCCTATTTCAGCTCTCCAGGAAAGAAAAAAAAAAGGGAAACACTTTTCCTGAAAAAAAAAGCCATTGGAGTCAGCAGTCAGCATTCCCCCCCCCAAAAAAAGTCAAGAGTCATCCGATGGCTGCAGTTCTCTTTAATGAATATTAAACAGGATTTTTTTTTAAAGAGTGTTTGAGAGGAAAAGTTTTGACGTGAAAGAAAGCGGTGGAAATGTGTGAGTGGAGAGCTTGAGCGGCACCCGAGCCAAATCACATCAGAAAGAAAAACACTACACAGAAGAATCGCTCTCTATTGTGCATGAGTGTGTGTGTGTGTGTGTGTGTAATGTTGCGGTGACGGACACAAGCGCACTGAAGGACACTGTAGGGCCTTGTTTGTATGTGTGTGTGTGTGTTTATGCATTTCTCAGCTGGATGAGTGGATGCATGAAAGCCTTTCAGACAGATATACTGAGCATATCTAAAGATGGGCCTCAGTGAAAGAGTGAAAGAAAGAAAGAGAGCATTCTTTCACAACAGACTACAGCCCTCCCTTTCCCACCACCCCCACCACCCCCCCACCCCCCCGGTCTGTTTCAGCCTCCTTCTTCTTGTTCTTCTCACCCTATCTCTCTTTCTCTCTCCCCCTCACCCCCGTCTAGCCAGAAATTAACGATTTCACCCTGAATAGAACCCCTATATTCATTCACACACAGTAACACACACAACCCGAGGGAGCTGTGTGGTTTAAATACGCACTGACACAGAAAGCGAGCATGCTGCATGTGACATACATACAGGCACACGATATGTACAAACATATGATCAGAGCGCAAAATGATCACTGACATAGAAACGGCCTCGGTCGCTGAAATATGTCAGGATGTAATTAGTCTAAAAAGGGGGTCCTTAAAATTCCAGTGGGCGCACACACAGACACACACATGCACAAAAGGCCCTTAGTGAAGCGCTGAATAGCTCGCAGGAAGTGGCTATTTGGCAATTTCCAAGCACCTCCCATAGCTCATTGGACCCTCTTTCTCTCCTCTCGCCTCCAATCAGTCTTTTTATCTTTCTCACTCCACCTCTTTGCTCCCTTCTTCTCCCTCCGCTTCTCGTCTTCCCCCCTTGTTCGCGGTTGTGGGTGCCTTCCCACGCTCAGCTCTTGAACTTGCACGCCCCCCCCCCCTCCCGAGTGTGTTGGTGAACTACGATGTGGGGTGACTGCGGCACATGAAATGGGGGGAATCTAAATTATGCGTTTCGGTTCTGTGAGAGCTGCAAACGCAGAGCTTTCTGCTGCAGAGACCTGGGAGACACCTTGTTTGAGGATTTGAATAAAATGCAGCAAAAGTGGGCCAGAGGCCTGCGTGAAGTTGGAGCTGCGCTCTGATGCAGCAGTCGACTCATTCACTGATGAATCAGAAAACAACTCAAAATAGTTTCATCTTTTCAACTAATTCTGGCAACTCTTGTCTTTCATTATTCATTTTTCTTATGTCATGAATTTATGACATAACATAAAAAGAGAAAGAGTAAACTGAGACTAGAGAAGGCTTGGTACCCACCTAACAAGTTTATTGACTTTTAGATTGCCAGTAATCTTTCATTACCGTAGAATCACACACAACTCTATATAACAGATCTCATACTATTTATAAGTTTACACAAATAAAGCATTCATTCCCAAAAGCTTGATCAACTGGGTCTTGTATACACGAACAATCAAACATCTGGACACACTTTCCCATTAAATGCAATGGGAAAATGTATCCAAACATTTAATTTGTAGTGTATTTTTCCCATCTTGCCATTCAACATTTTAAATCAAACAGGAACCTTGTGGGCTGAAAAATTAAGTCAGTATGGATGTACCGGAAATAGCAATGCCGCTGGCTCCAAAATCAGTCTTGGAGTCACTAACGCCACACAGCCGCTTTCTATATGTACCCAAATTACTCTGATCAATCCCTTGTAGGACATCATTGCTTCAAAACGTAATATGTTCACAGTATAATGACAAATTTAATGTTTGCGTAGTCCACAATCCAATAGACCATTACACATCATGTTCTCATATTCTAGAGAATATGCTCATCTGTTGTCAATGCACGGGGGAAGTGATCTTCAGCTGCATATTGCCCATTATCCTTCTGATGCAGTAAGGGACGCACTATAGAGCTGCAACAGCAGAACGCTGTGACAGTAAACATGGTTTTATATTGCAGTTATTAACCATTAACATGGTTTGTTAAAGGATGTCAAAGTGAGAGAGGTGGATAGACTAAGTGTGTGTACTAAAGTTTATGTGTTCAGCTCTGATTTATAACCCTGAGATTAAGATAATAACAACAATTGAGGGTCTTGAATCCAGAACCAGCTAACATGATCACTGTATTTTTAAACTAATATTTGTTTGCAGGTATTATAGAAACAGGTTCTTGATTCAAACACATCTCTGTCCTTCAGGACTGATCAGCAGTGAAGAAACTACAACTATGTAGTGGGGGGGGCTACATAGGATGATTAGGTGAGTTTGCATGTTGAAGAGGATGATGAATTCTGAGAGGGAGGCAATTATTCCCCCATACATTTCTTACCTTCTGGTACTCAGAGTCCTCCGGCCTGAAGTCACTGCTCACTACTTGAAATTCCAGGTTGAAATGAGGCAACCGATGGAGGAGATTCACCCACCAAGGCGGAGAATAGTTCACAACGGCCGCCATCCTGACGCAGCTGCTTCCTAGTTGATGCTTTGCTCCCTAACCTGATTCTTCACTGGGACACTGTAAAGAAAAATCCACAATCAGCTGTCACGGCTTTCACGAAGCTGGAAAGCAACTTTGCATGTCATTTCACTACAAAAGTCAGAGGAAGAACTGCACAGCTCCTCCCGATGATGGTTTACTTGCAAAACCTGAACGCATCATTGAGTAATTACAAAGGACTAACATTATAATAAGGCCAATGTGATGACTTAGTGGTCAGATACAGATGGACAGAAATGCCTAACACACTAAAAATACAAACAAATCACTGAATATCAGCAAGACATTCACTTAAACATGATGCAGATAAATATGATTATTGTTGGTTTGATGGCCTGCCTGCCTTTACAGGGATGCATGGTGCCCATCATATCATGAACTGTGCCACTGTCACGATAACTGTGAAATATAGCAGTCTAATAAAATAAACATCACCAACAAGCCATCAAATTAAATCAAAGAGACCATTTGTAATTGATTTATTTTATTTTATTTTTTTGTACGGAACACCTTGTGGGTAAGTATACAGTCATGACAATAGGGCGGCTGGTAGAAACCCCGCATCGCCCAATTTACACTCTCGGTGCAAAAAACCACAGGCTTCGTGAGATAAATGTGTCCGGGAGGAGAGAGACTGATGATAAATTAGATCCCACGCAACGCCACCACGGTCTATTACACAGAATCTACTGTACTAACACATGTAGGTCAGCGCAGACCTCGCATATTCAAGACGCAAGCTTATTCGGGGTCAGTCAATAAAATGTTAGCAAACCCGGATTAGCTAGCGTTATCCCGCTTTGTCCGTTGAAACTACCGCAGTCCCATAGTCGTCAAGGCAACGAGGATGAGAAAAGACATCAATTCGGTTCAGGTCTCCGTGTCTGTTAGACATAAAAGCCCCCCGAGATGGAAAATGGTCACAGCTCACATGGTACAACCTACCTTGAGAAGATCAAGCGAATGCAGACGGAACAGTGCGGTGTTGGGAGTCACAGCGGCGTCTGGTTCACCTATTGTCTTCCCTGATCCGCTGCTGGGTTTGAACGGTTTGAACACGACAACCGATCGCTGCTGCATCAACGCGGCTAAACCGAGCTAGCTGCACCGGGCGAGTCGGCTGCAGTCGCAACCACATTGAAAACCACGGAAAACGGTCTTCCACCTGGTCCGCTCACATTTCACCGAGACGCCTCGCGCTTCGACTGCCTTTCCCAACGGCAGATGAGGGGTTAAACTCTTTGACCAAAAACCCAGTATCTATTTTTCGCTACATATGCACGATGCCGCCGTCATTATCCCTCTTCTCCTCCAAACGATTTTGGGTTCGCTCCCACGATGGCCGTCGGTTCAGCGCGTTCAGCTGCTTGGCTCTTCAGTTGGATGACAGTGTTGGAAGCAGGCACGGTCTTTAAAAAGCCATGGAGGATGGTGCTTTGCGGCATCTCCGGCTCCGTGTGTGCGAGCGCCCGCTTGTGTGGTAGGGGGCGCAAATGCGCAAAAAGGCCTCCCCCTGATGTCACGGTTATGCTAGTGCAAGTTATGTGAGGACTGACATTTTTGGATGGATCTTCCACAGGGGCGGGTCTTAAATATCTTTGAGATGGGGGGTCACTACAGAATTTTAGTAAATAATTTACTGATTATTTCAACTTAAGTGATTTTCTATTGTAAAGAGTAAAGCAAATGTTATAATACCAAACCCCAGTTGTGTAATGCTCCCTAGAGAAGGTACATTTGGGTATCCCCTAGACTACTCCACTGGAAAACATGAATGTTTTTACAACCATTTATTTGCTTACCATGTTTCTACAATGTTTAAGTTTTCCATCATTATTACTGGAAAAATAAGTTTGCACCAAATAAGCAATTTTATGTCTCTTCAGCATTATCAATTGATTAACATTGCACTTGTCACATATGGTGGTTTTATGACTTGTAAGTTCTGTCCAAAAGATATTAACAGTTTGGACAAACAAATAGCACTCACCTAGGCAGATGTGAAGGTCATGCTGTATGAATGATAAGCTATGAACCAAAACATGGTAGTATGTAGGTAGAGCATCATAGAAAAACATATGTAAGTGAATTACACAATGCTTTAACTTGCACTCCAGATTAATCCTGGTAAAAGTCTGTTTAGATTGAATATTGGTTTGGAATTGACTGTCTACACTTGGGTGGCACCTGGGGGAGAGTCAGATTCTAATGGTGCATAAATAAGAGAGGAGGAAAAATTGTATTAGGGAGCCATTGTGTGCTTACCCCAGGTGACCCATTGTAACTGCTCCCTTGGTCACAAAAATATTATGAATACCGAAATCTTTAAAGATATCATCATTTAGACTGATGCATTATTCTGTACTTCACTTTTAGCAAGCCATGACAGAGATAATTTTAACTTCTTCCAGGAAGTATCCATTTTTATCCTTAGGATAAGCCCTCTCCAAGAGAGCATTATGAATACATGATCCCATGTGATGAAGTAGATGCAATCAAAAACGAAACCCATAAAACTTTACAGTAATTAAGGTAAAAGGGCTGCAAAAGGAAAAACATCAGAAACCTTTTACTTCAAAAAAACAGCATTTTATTGAGTGCCTTAAAAACTTAAGTTACCCACATGTTGAGAAAACTACACTCATTGTTTTTTGTAGTTCGACAAATGATTTACTTTAAAGCATATATATTATTGGCATTACGTATATTCCCTACATATCCTACACCGTACTGTATTCAGTATTGCAGCAGAGTGATTTTTAATTTATTCACAGTTTGACTCAATAGTGCATCAGTTGAGTATTGGCTCCAAGTCACACCTCAGAAATAAGCCATAATTTAAGCATATGATAGGTTATTAAGCTGATACTCACAGGTTTTAAATTAGGCTTCTGAAATATGACCAGCAGAACTTGGAGCAAGGCTGCCCCAATTGGCCCGTCAGGTTAGCAGAATTTACTACATCTACGTTTAATATAAATCCACAAGCAGGAGGCACTTCGGCTCAGAAAACAACCATGAGAAAAGTTTACGCCTATTACAAATAGATATTTGGCTGAGAAATACAAGATTAAATTAACTCAAGTTATTTGTTTTATCTTCACATAAACAGATTCACATCAACACCAAGAAAACATTGCATTTTGAATTTGTCATAATTTTAAGAAGAATTCTGACATAATTAGAGTATCCATGCCACATACTGTATTTTAAAGTTGTAAAAAAAAAATCATTCAATTTCCAAGAATATTGTGGTTACCGACATTAAAAACATGATTTGGTAGGAAAAGTATGTGCAAGCCTGTGATGTACAAGCTTTGAGTAGAAATGTCCATAGATATGCTTTCACACATATAAAAGACACAAACCACAGGGTCTATAACATTAAGACTTCTCTGCTTCTCAGCGGACGTGACGGTGACACGATGATGTCGTCAGAATCATCAGACTCGACAGCAGCATCTCTGCCAAACTCTGGTGTAGGATGGATTTCTGTTTGGGCTGAATTACACATACAGGATATTAGTAACTGTCATTCTCTTTACTACATTCATTAACAGTGCCATGCAAAAGTCATGAGCAATCGTTCACTTCTTGAAAGAATGACAGGAAAACAGAGGAGGTGCTGTGACGTATTGAAAGCAGTACAAATATAGAGCATCCTCTTCTTCAGCATCTTGAAGACAAATCACCACATAGTACCTGGTTAACTAGGAATTTTTGAGACACCCTTAGAAAAATAAGTAAATTATGTACTGTAGTTATGGCACTTTTAACGGGATGCATATTAATGTAGGGCTGGTTCATATTTAAACACGTTTTAAACCTGAACGGAGCAAGACCAGCTAAAAACCATGTCTTCCTGCTAAAATCTTTAGTAGCACATTTTCAGGGGCAACTCATGTTAATGGTACAGTCTGAACTCTCTGAGCTGAAGCCCACCATGCGTCCAACAGAGCAGCAGTCCTTTGGGTGTGCAGAATAATTGATGACACTGCAGTTATGCTCTGTGCACATTTGCTGATCAAAACTCAGAGAGCTGGTGAGGAAAATTATGGGTATAGTGAGGGCACTGGATTCTCACAGGGTCACACTGGTCAGTGCTCTGAATGGTACTAACTTTAAATCTTTAACGTTCTTAAAAAATAGCCTCATTACAGGCCCGCAGGTCTGCTGAGTGCCCTCATCAGTCTTTGATAGAACGCTGCCAAAATTCGGGCTGGTGTAGATGAGACAGTCATCACAAAATTAGATCAGCATGTCAGCTACATCCATCACTACCCATAAAGGTGTCAGGGGAGAAATGAAAAGTGGTTTTAAGGTTTCGAGCAGAGCAACGTAATGGCATTGCCCATGAGTTTATATCAAGCCAGAAATATGAGCAGGTGCAGCGGGGCTGTATTTCCTATTGGAGGTGAATAACCTCTTTCTATGCTCCTTGTCTGAAGTCATGCAGTATTTTTAACTAAAACAAGAGTGACAAAGAACTTATGGAAATTACTATCAAAAGAAAGTCACCAATAAACAGTTTGCAAAGGAGACAGTTAATTATTTTACTACCTTTATAGGACACAGTTAAGCCTAATGTGAAAGAGATTAGAAATATAAGCCATCTTTAATATACAAAAATATGATATAATGGATTTTGTCCAACTTTTTTTTTTCTTGCTAGGTAAAGTTTTTCTGCATAACACTTCTTCGATGTATAAAAAGCAAAGATTTCTGGGACCTTACATGTTCTGGTGGGATTGTGTGTCATGCCAGTTCTTCTTGGTACGGGAATGGGTGGATTGTTTTCCATTGGAGAAGGCACAGCAAACCCTGAGCTGAGACACAAACACATGCTTAATTCAGCAGTTTGTTGCATTTTGAAAGCATATTTTTCTTTAAATTCAGTGTAGAAAATAGTAACCTCTTTATTGCAAGATTATAACGAGCCAGATGCCCCCTGAATGCAGACTGTAACATTGTCAAGGCAACCACATCCAGCTCTCCACTAACAGAGTCAGCTACATCACTGCAGCTGAATGAATCCACAACCTGAAAACAGAAGATGAGGACAGCACATGGAAATGTGGGTGACACAAAAAACACAACTCACTAAAATTATTTTAAGAGCCATCTAGTGGTTATTTTGGTAAACTGAATATGAGATTTATTCCATGTTGTGAATCAGGGTAAACATGCAGTTTACTAAATGGTCTGGCCCTAGAAAACACTGATTAGTGTGCAGAATTAAATACAAAATCCTAAAAAATAACCATCTGTACCAAAAATACCAAAACCAAAAGAGTTGTGCTACAAATTTAGAAGCACCAATGACAATGAACTTCTGGTAATGAGAGTTTTAAAATGTAACCACATTCTTGCTCCTTTACATGCATTGACTGATGGGTGCAAGTGTTTATGGAAAACCTTGTTCTGTGCATCTTTCCGCAGGCCACTGAGCTGTGAATCTCTAAAGAGATGGCCTCTGAACACTGACTGCAGCATCACAATGTCCTGAAAAGAGATGGACGAGTTTGGAACAGCCGCTCTTCAACATTTCTCATGTGGTAATTCGCTTCCTTTAATAAATGTGCCATGTTACATACCCTCTGTCTGTGCCGCCTCCAGTTAGTCTGAATGATCAACGCCGCTTTTTCTCTTTCTTTCATCTCTGCACCAATCAGAGATTCTTCTTCTCTATCCTTCTCTGTACATCCAGTGTCCTTTTGCTGCCCCTCCGTCTGACCTGCTCTGTGCTTAGTATTCTCATAAGTCTCTGCCACTGTAGGCGGAGGAGAGGAGAGCTCAGTCTGTGCAAGTTTGCTTCTGTCCGCCTCCAGAGTTCGAATCCTCACCCACGACTTCTCCAGCTCCTGTCTGGGAAACGCAAAAGCAATTCAAAAAAGGATTTTGAAAATGTCACGGAAGAAATCAAAGATATCTCCTTACAGTTCAGGTTTGACTGAATTATAGACTTTCCCTTCAGAATTTGATAGGAAACAAACTTTTTCACATGATTATGTCATCAGAAATTATTTAGAGCAATGACAACACATAAGCAAGCGCTCGAAATGAACGGATCATAGCAAACTGGTCTACTTGTGCACCTTGTGGGTTACCCGTTAACCCGTTAACGGTGACTTTGCAGTAATAGTTCAATCTAACAAATGACCAATCTTATCAAATCTATTCACATTTTTTCATGAAATTTAAAAAAACATCAAATAAATTACACATTATTTAGTAAAGTCAAGGATACATAAAAAGTAATAAACATACCTATGAAGCTCTCTGTCTTTGTCAAACTGTTTTTTCTGCTCGGCTTTCCATCGTTCTGTCTCTTTCTCCAGTTCTTCTCTTTCTGCCCTGAGTTGTGCCAATTCATTGCTGAAAACACAAACAAAATACAGATTAACTTTCATAAACAAACTATGATTTGTACAGTTGTACTATTATGATGCAGTCCAATAAACCCCTTTAACCATTTTCTTCACTGGGTCTGAGTCATCCATTTAGTTTATTTATACTAACTTGGACAAAAAACAGAAACATTACATGCTAAATACTCTGCACACTAATCTGATTGGTCACTTACTCTTTTCTCGCCAAAGTCTCCTGAAGCTCCACCCTCTCTTTCTCCAATTGGCAGAGACATCCCCTCAGATCAGAAACCTCTTGGCTTTCCTCAGTGATCGTTCCTACGGAGACCACTGCCTTTGTTGCCATGGTAATCCCCGAAATCTCTGAGAGCGTGGTCTGGACCTCCTGATCCAATCTGCTGCAGCTCCTTGCTGACTGGGCGTGTCTTTTGCCATTCTCCAGCCTCTGATAGGACGACAGATGAGCCCGTCTGTGATGAAGCTTCTGGGCCAGCAGGCTGACAGACAACTGCACATGTTTTCATAACCAACTAGTCACAGTTTCTCTCACCTTTTCCCCCTCTAACAGCCTTCTTAACAGTCTCTGTTTACTCCAATCTCTGTAACCTAGGACACAATCACACACACAGACTTTTTCATCAACCATACAGCACAAGACATAATACCATACTGCAGCATTGTTGCATTCTTGAAGGCAGGGCTGGGCTCAGTAGAGATTGATTACAGAATTTAATTGAAACAGTTCAAATTTATAACGGAGAACATAACAAAATAAAATAAAAATCAACAAGGGAATTTGTTGGCTCTATTAGCACTGTAACAGAAACATGGTGATGAGTGAGCAAAGACCTTTAACTCCAGCAGCAGGACTGTCAGTGTTGAGCTCTTCTCTGAGGGCTGCGTTCTCCTGTTCAAGCCGCTTCAGGTTCTCAGACAGCCGATGAACTGTTGAGCTTAAAGCTTTCTGCTGCCTCTGGGAGCATTTACTCTCTGCTCGACTGCTGCAAACACAGATCAAGGCTAGATGTAGGCATGATCATATCTTTTATATCCACCATGCATAATTTCCTTCACATGTGTATGCTTCAATGTTTGAGATTTTAGAAATTAGAGAGAAACTTTAATGTCTGATTAAAAAGCTACTTAGAGATTCCTACAGAAGCAAGTTTTATGTAATAAATTGATGCAAGAAAATATTGGCCAATTTTGTAAAATGGAAACTGAAATGCAGTTCATCAAAAACTTGACAAAGCAGAGGTTTAGAGAATCAGATTTATGCGCAGCAGATTGAAGAGACAAGTTAAACGCATCTTACTGCAGTTACATAATGATGTGTGAGTTACTATACTCACACGCTTGCAGATGAACTTTTGTGAAGAGCAGTGTGAAGACTTCAGGAGTATATACAGTCAAAATTCGCCTCTTATTTTTAGAGGAAAGTTTAAAAATATTTTTCTGGAGATGTCTGGCTTTAACAAACACACACACAGAGGTTACAGCAGCTGCTGAAAACAGGGTCTCTCCATCCCCCCACAGAGATGTTAGCACAGCGTGACATCTCAGCTGCAACCTCAGTCCGCCATAAAAATGTGAAGTGCACATTTAAGAATGTTAATAACTTGGTCCACAGCGGTGGGGTGACCATGATATTCATGTGATATGTCTTTTATGAGTTGACACCCGAGAAGTTCAGCTGATCTGAGATCTGTTTTATGTTGTAGATACAGCTAAGCACTGCTCATGGTTTTATATTTTATTTTTAAAGCTAATTCCATTTGCTTGGTAATTGATTCAGTAATTCATGATTAGATGCAAGACTAATAATACATTTTTCTGTCATATAACTCATAAAATAGAAACATGCTTTATTTAGATTTTAAAAGGGCTGTTCTTACTTGTGATGCTTGCTTTCACTTAACACATGAAAATGTTTTGTGCTAAATGACCTTGAGCTCTGTTGTATCGCAGTTTTGTGTCTCAGTTATGCTCACCTTTTCTCTGCAGCATCTAGAAGCATCCTCAGTCTCTGGATCTGACAGACAAGAAAACACAAGAATATTTTGCAAATTTCTTTTTCCACAGCACAAATGCTATAAAAAGTGACATCAGATGAAAGACCAAACATTTTTTGTTTTACCTCCTCATAATATGTTTCTACTGTGATCTTGAGCTCCTCCAAGTTGGTGGTCCTCAGGTCACTTTGGAGTTCACTGGAATTTTTTTTTAAAAATGGAGAAAGTTGAACATTATGCCATTTTGCAACCCAAACAAATGGACCAACATAAAGTGAAAGAGCATGTTACCTTAAGGCATTTTCTTTCTCTCTACATTGTTGCTCCAGTTTCAGGATCCTCTGCTTCAGCCCATTGATAACCTTAATGGACAGATATGGTTTACTAAGCTTGCTATTCCCACTGTGACTTCTCATATGCTGATCAGCTTACTGAATACTTACCACACTCCCCTCTTTTTTCTTATCCACCAAGCTGCGAGTATATTCAGATCCCTACCGGGACAAAAAGAAAAAAAAGGGTTTACAAAACGTTAACCTTCATGGAAAAACACCAGGAGTAATTCGATGACTGCACCTTTGTGGGGTCTAATAGTTCTTCAATCTGTTTCTCTCTTTTAGCGTTATCTTCCTCCAGGCGCCGCAGCTTTGCTTTCATTTGCTGGTTGTCTGACTTCTGAGCCTGGAGGCTCTGCAGATAAATCAAATATCATGTTCAACACTTAAAGAATACCATTGTTGATATGCCTTCTTCCTTTTATATAGAATTAAAATTCTGAGTATACAACACAAAATCATACAGAAACTGCTCAAAGCCATTTTAGCAGACTAAAGAGACTGCACTCTGCAGGTGCAAAGACCTGACCACACCTCTCTGATGCACAATATTTCAGTGTATTGTAAATCTTTTACCTTCTTGAGGCGAATGATCTCATCATACATATCCTCTTTATCTCTGTAGTCTCCTACACCCAAAGTAAAACCTGCAAAACATGTTAAAATTACAGAGACAATGCATGATGACAAGAATTAATACGTATTCTCACCTATCCATTAAAAATAAATTCATTTGTGACATCAAATCACAAAGTCGCACATCAGCTCTTTCTGCAAACACCTGCTGTTTGGCACACAATCTGACCTTCATCGTCATCTGGCTCTACTTTGTTCAAAGACGCTCTCATTCTGACGCACCCACAGATTCTCAGATTCTCTCACCATTGGATGCAAAACGGAGAGGTTTGTATTTCCTCATGCTCAAGGTCTGTTTGAGAAGCTGCGGACTGCCATCACACTCTGATCTCATCATCTGAGATGCATCTGAAAAACAGAAGCAAACGTAACATGAAGACTTTTCTTTTACTTCTGTATAAACTCAATGCTTTGACTTCTTTAAAGACCTTTATCAGATGCTCATATTAATTTATTCATTTCTGTACTTTATATTCCAGTTATAGGTAACCACCTACCAATGTTTTTTTTTTTAATCCATGCGCTTTAGTGGAACATTTACTTGCCCATAAGACTATAAAAAACTTGCATGAAAGTATTGAAGTGTATATATATATATTCCATAAAAAGTCAAAGCTCCAAATGACTGATAATTTCAACAAACTAATATGAACAACCAATGGTAATTGAGAGACCCTGTGCTGTGTCTCCTCACCAGCATCTGAACACAGCATCCTGGCGACTTCAAACTGGTGAACAGTATGCATGATCAACATCTGTGCAAGAACTCACCAGTGCAGACAGGTGGATGTAAGTACATCATACAAAAAGAGAAACCAAAAGACCAAGTAGTTTTAATTTGAAAAATAATAATAATAATAATGTAGTGTGCTCAGAGTTTTTCTCTCACGATTATATATATAGTTTATCATTTCAGTAAGTCTGTTTCTTGACTCCACATTTCGACAATGTTGTCAACAAGTGTTGTTCGCTTTGGAGATATGAAGATAAAAGACAGAATGAAATTGTGTACGACATACACAATTTAAGAGTTAACTGCTCTTTCATTCACTACACTGAACAGCCAGTCAGTGAATTCCCAGACCAGTTGACTGAATCAGTCAACATACTCAATCAGCCAGTAAGATAGATGCTGCAGATGGGCCTCCTGGTCAGTGTCAGCTTGTTATACAACGTCTCATAGATACAGCTATACAGCTTTTCAAATACATTAATTCTTAGTAATGTTTTGATGGAGCCTACCATGGCCGTTGCTGAGGGATGTGAGACGAGCCGAGCATGTCTCACCACAAGTGTCCCCGCTGGTGTCTCCCAAGGAGGCCCTCGGCAGTCTCCAGGCTCCCACTGCTGCTCTCCGGGAGTTAACATGCAAACTGGAGAGGTATGGAGACTCTACAAATTCATAAGCAAAGACAAACTTTGTTAAGTGGGTTTGTTGCACTGTCTGCAAATATTTTCAACATAGCAGCTCAGCAGGCCTTACTGGGGGATGAAGGAGGCTTGCCAGAAGATTTTTTCCTTCTTAGTGTCTGAAAAACACAACACATTACAGGAGAGCAAGTGTATTTATTACACGTAAATCAACGAGAATCTACTAATTAAATTTACAATCAAATTATCTTACCTTTTCTGAAATATCAGCAGGGAGAGAGAAACCATCCTCAACCTGAGATGAAAAAAAAGTTGCATGATGTTTTGAGTTGAAGGCTCGAAACTTTGGTGTGGTTAAATAGTCCAACTTAAAGGAAAAGCGTTTTAAAAACGTCAAATTTCGACACAATGAGTCAAATCGTTGTTTTTAGCTGATCGTCCAAAGTCAAGGACTTACCAGCTCCTCGCAGTCTTCATCGGTTTGAACATCACTTGCATCCAGAGACATTTTAGCAGCTGAGCTGAACATTGCTAGTAAGCAAGCGTTACGTTGAGCTGAAAAAAATTGTCCTTTTCACTGTGTAATCCTCTCATTTTTCCTGTAAAAGAAGTACAAATTAAAAGAGGCTCACCTCACCTTGCCCCTCTGACTAGTAGTAAAAACATGGGACAATAAAAGAGACGCTAGCTACGCTACAAGTCGGAATTTTCGACAAGAAAACTGCAAGTCATCTCAGGGCAAAAGCCGTTCGTGCGGGGAAACAAGCTATTGACAATTTCTCCATCAAATGTGTATAAATCTCGTCGTTTTCCGAGCAGAGGTTGGGATTTTCACTTAAGTGTTGCGGACTGAATCGTCTAGCAACCAGGCAGCTGTTAATAAGCTGTGTTAAGTCAGCTAAAGAAAATCAGAGCGGCACCGGAAGTGATAACCATTCACTTTCAAATTTAAAGCACATTCACGATAAACGAGAGGAATAAAATGAACAAATTAAATAAAACTTCACTCGTAAAAGTCTAGAAGTAATACAAAATTCTCTTACTATACAAATGACATGTAAAAAAATAAAAGCATATTTCAGTGAAAGGTGACAAGATTTTTCAATAATATTTGAATTTGAAAATAAAAACCGGTTATTGTAGTTTAACTTCGTGTTGTTTGATGGAGCTGATCTTTACTGTACAGTCCAGGCTCACCATGGACTTCTGGAAGTTTTTCAGTTTCTCTCGCTTTCTGTCACCCATCCCTGGAGTTGTGTTAAATGGAAGATTTTTAAGCGGTAAGAAGACGAGGGAAAGATGAAGGTATAGGAATTTTTTGAGACTGTTATCAGGAGGCTTAAAAACTTTAGCAAATCAACATTGGGAAATAAAACAGATATTATTATTATTAATTATTATTAATTATTTATTATCAGTATTATTTATTTTGTTATTATTTTATTGTATTATTTATTGTATTTTTATTTATTTTATTATTATTTATTTATAGGTCGATAAATTCTCCTTTTATCATGTTATTCTGTGCTGACATACAAAAGAAAAACCTTTACTAATTTAGCTTCACGTCTACAGAGGTGACGCTAGACATGATTTATTCTTTATTTATGCACCATGGATGTCCTGAAAGGCGCTACCACATACAATGTATTATTATTATTATTATTACTATTATTATTATTATCCTCCATGAAACACTACAGTAGATAATCCCATTTGACAGAGTATTTAAATTTCTTTCTGTGTTACATTTTAACGGCTATAATGCCGCTGAGTATGTGTGGTTGGATCATCTGTCCATATATTTTCTCCTTCTTATCTTTCTTTAACCTGGTAACATTTCCTTTCCAAACAACTGGTTGCCAAAATGTCAAAATAAAAAATCGTTGAAACGGAAAAGTCTGATTGGCTGTCAAAAGGCCCTTTAAAACATGGAGGCATTTCATAGGAGTCATCGGTAGATAAATTCTCTTTTTCTCATGTTATGTTCTGTGCTGAAATACAAAAGAATAACCTTTACTAATTTAGCTAGACATGATTTATCCTTTATTTATGCACCATGGAACTCCCTTCCCCCAGAAATCAGGAACATTGACAGCTTCATCCTGTTCAAGTCCAAACTAAAAACCCATCTATTTAAATCAGCATATAATGTATATCTTATCTCCGACTCCTTGTATCCCCTCTGTTCTTAACTTGTTGTTTATTTTGGCATTTCAACTGTCTATCTTGTTTTCTATTTCAGCATTTCTATTTTACCTATGGTTTTATGTTTTTCTTCTTTGTTCTGTAAAGTGTCCTTGGGTACTCTTGTGAAAGGCGCTACCAAATAAAATGTAGTATTATTATTATTATCATTATTATTATAATTATTGTTACTAGAAAAAGAATGCCCCAATGCTAAACTGAAATGCTGAATGATTGCACTGAAATGCTTAAAAGTTGAACTGGAATGCTGAATGAAGGTTGAAAAGAGGTTGAAAAGGTTTAAAAAGCTGAAAGAGTTGAACTGAAATGCATAAATGTTGAAAATAGCTGTAAAGAGTTGAACCGTGCTGGCTGAAGTCTGAGCTGAAGTACTGATGAAGCTGAAGTCTATAGTGGAAGAAGTTAAAGCTCAAACTGCTGTTTAAGGAAGCTGAAGAGGTTAAAGGTGGAAATAACATGGCATGAACAGCTGAACATGGCTGAAATGCTTGAACCATCCCTGTTGAAGAAGTATTTATAAATCTGTGAGTCAAATACACTCACTTTATCTATGTCTTATACCAATGAGAGCAGAGGATTGCTCATGAACTGCATCCTGTTGCTCTGAATCACTGTATAATACTGAATGTGGGATGTGTGTGCGTGACTCCAAGCTTCCACACCGAACAGCTCAGGAAGCCGTTGCCCCGGAGACCGCAGCATTCTATGCAAGGTGCAGTACTTTGAGACACAGAGACGGGATGGATCAACATTATAATGGGGCCCAGTGGGGATCCCGAACAGCTCAACGCTGGTCGCAAACGAAAAGTCGCAGCCAAATAATTCTTGGACTGTGAGTGCCAGAAGGCTTCTGGGAACGTAGGGATGTGATCAGTTTTTCCATAACTCGAACAGAATCCGAATGGCGGCAAGTTTAAAACCTTTGAGCCAAAAAGGGGTGTCCCGGAATTTTGAATGGGAGGTCAATGGGAGAAAGAGCAGGGTGTACGAACTTTGGAGATCTGGGTTCTGATGTTCCCGACAAGATTCCTGATGTTTCGGTGTAAAATATGTGTACGTGGAGCAAACGGTCTGGCCGTGAGAGGGAGAAGTTTGCTGAATTTTTAGTGACTCAAACTTAGAGTGGAGCTAGAGTGGGAGAGGAAAAAAAGCAAAATGCTGAATTTTCATGATTTTAAAACTGCGATATTTCAAAGACGGTAAAAGATATCAAAACAAAAAGCCAATTTTGAATAGCCCAATTTCTTGTGACTTGTTTAAAGTGGGAATGGTGTCTCTAGCTGAAAACATGTGTAAGGAGTAGCGTTTTAAGCGAGTACAAGTTTTTGTATGAAAATCCTGAACTGCCATTGGTTTGAATGGCGAAAAAAATGCTTAAAAGTTCAATTGTTTAAAAAGTATAAAAGCTGTTCGCGTTACGGAAAAACTGATCACATCCCCACGTTCCCAGAAGCCTTAATGGCATTTACACAATGACTGACTCAAATCTGTCTGATCATCAGTGAAAACAAGAAGCATGCCATTTACATCAGGAAGTAGGAAAAATAGGAGTGAAAGTGTTTATTCTTTTCTTTTTGATCTCTAAATGGTTAAAAAAGTCATTGAATGCTCCTATAAAATAAAACTATGCTAAAGAGAAAATATCAGAAAAAAGCGATTGTTAGTTGACTAACATCGACTGGAAATGAGAAGAAAACCGGAGACATTTAGACCCTCCAGCAAGGTCGGTGCATTTTTATAGACAATGATCCTGAAACTTTCAACAGCCTCTGGTTCAGTCATTTGCACATCTTGAGCACCTCCCTCGGCTTGATTGAGTAAACAAACTGTTTTAATTGCTGTAGTTGTTCCCGTTTGAATTATTTCTAATTACTCTCGACTGATGAAAGAAGCCTGATGTGTTTACATCCTGAGAATCGGACACATTTGTGGGTGAGAGTCCTTTAACTTTTGCACACTCGGTATAGACAATGCAACATTTCAGTTTAATTAACCGGATATACGGTTAAAAAGAAAACTGCACAAAAACCTTGGCTTTGAGGTAAACAGAATAAATAAATAAATACAATTAAAGCAAGTAGTCATATTTCCGTAGTCAAAAAACCTTGAGTTATAACTTAACTCAAAAAGCAAGATGTAGGGATGCAGCATTTTCCACACAAGTAAAACAAAATTAACTCTGAATTACTTGCTTCTGTCCTTTTGAAGTTACGCTTTCATTTACTTTTACCAGAAAAGCTTCTTGAGACTTAAAAACATGCGATTAAATAGTGACTTTTGTGAAACCCAAACAACTAATTCGAAGAAGTTGACTTAATAACTCAAGATTGGCTCAAGTCAAAGCTAACAGCATCTGAACATGCTGCTCATTACGTTTAACTTTTTATAAATATCCTCATTACTGTTACTTACAGAGCTTAGAGCTACTCTGTTATAGCAGTAGACCAAACAAGGGCACACAGAAACAAACGCACACACACATACGTGTGGGAGAGCTGCATATTTTCAAATGTGAGAACAGGTGGATCTAATTGAGTCATTAACCCTTGTCCATCAATGTCTTGGCAAACATTAAATAAGCTTTTTTCCCCCTCCACACCTGCAATAAATTGTTTGGATTTTGTCCTCTGACAACACAGGCATCATCCTCTACGCAAACACTCCTGACAAGCCATCATGCCAGCATATGGTAATGATATGCTTACTTAATTCCATTCCTAGAGTCTCGGTAGTCCATGATTAAAAGTTAGAAATGTAAAAGGAAGTGTGTGTTATTCCTTTTAAAATGAGCTTATTACCACTCAATTATACCTGTACCTACAGACCCCAAAGATGGTTTTCCTTATTATATTTTCCTCCTCCCTCTCTAAAGAAGACAATAAATCAGATTACAATCAGATTGTCTGTTGACCAGAAACACTGTTTATTTGTTGAGTTGCTGAAAGCGACTTTTGCTGCCAGAGCTCATGAGAACCTCCCTTTAATTCACTCTTACACCATGTTGCAACATTCAGAGGGAATTTTGCAGATGGGTCATTTATTCATACATTGCCACACACTCGTACTCGCTAAACTTCAGTCTCCAAAGGTAAAGCTGATGTCAGAAATATCAGCAGAAAACATTGCTAAAAGGGAAAAAAAATACCAATGCAGAAGCCCAGTGTTCACCAGTGGGCCTCTGGTTGCATCCTGAAGCTTCAAAGTAACCTACAGTAGGCCAGTTTGGAGGCATGTTGAAAATAAAAACCTGGAGGTTTTTAGTTTTAGTTTTATGTTACATCTTAAATACAACCCCAGTTGTTGTAAAATATTAAATTTATATATAATATTTTTTTTAATTGTTCTACAATTACAATCAGTTGCATATCAGTGAATCTCTCTAAAATGCTCCTTTAACACCCAGTCATGTTTCTGACCTGTTAAGATAATAATCAGTTGTCAAACCCTCCTCAATGTGAGTCGGAAACATTCCCAGCCTTCTGTTGCCCTTGTTTTTAAGATTTTAAGATGTCTTGTGGCCATTTAATTCAAAGTATGCTAACATTATATGTGAAATAATAAAATAAGTTTCAACGTCTGGCTTGTTTGTTTTAATTTACATTTCACACAGTGTCCCATCATTTCTGAGACTTATATTTTAGAAGTGAGATTTCAGCCAAATTTCATCTTTTCTGCATATTCAGAAATACTTAATCATCCTTATTAATGTGTAATGAGTAAATCTCAGCGATATAATAGCGGTGGAGCTCATGAACAGTAAAGAAACAGCTGAACCATCAGCATGGTGTAACTGAGTCTCAAGGGGGATATCTGCCTCATTTACCACTAAAAGGAATCATCACATTTCAACATCTACAGCCCAGCTTCGATTTAGGAGGCAAAGCTTTTCCCATTTTATTATTTCAGTTTAAGGATTTTTCTTCCCAATCACCCTAGCATCTGTCGTGGGTTCAGCTTTCCTTACCAGCTAAGGTCTGTAGTACAGGCTTGAAGTTCCAGCATCTCTGTACACCCAGGGAGGGGTGTCTCCCTGTGGGTTAATGAGCCTGCAGAACCTCCCTCCCCTCACCTTTTATTTATAGAGACAACAGAGGTAAGAAGGTGCGAGAGCGGCAAGGGAAATGAGAGGGATGTTTGTGTGTGCATGTACAGTATATTGCTAGATGAAGCCAGTCTCTTCCTTTCATTTCTTATGTACAGGTCTGTCTCAGAAAATTAGAATATTGTGATAAAGTTCTTTATTTCCTGTAATGCAATTAAAAAACATGAAATGTCATACATTGTGTATTCATTACAAATCAACTGAA
>JAVQJG010290724.1:0-15957 GCA_036024015.1 Craterocephalus amniculus | reverse complement strand
TTGATTTGTAATGAATACACAATGTATGACATTTCATGTTTTTTAATTGCATTACAGGAAATAAAGAACTTTATCACAATATTCTAATTTTCTGAGACAGACCTGTATATATATAATTTGAATTGCCGTTTCTTCAACAACCCATTGCAGACTGGACAGGCTGGTCCAGTCTGCTGGTCCTTATCCTGCAGGTGGTGAACATATTCTGTGCATTTCCCCCCTTGACTGCAGCGCTTCTATGGCTGCTATACAAACTTGTGAGCTGTTTACCTCTGAGCCCCCCTTTTTTTTATAAGAAAAGAAAATCTGACAAATTACTTAATTAATTTGTTTGAACTTAATAACTCTTTCTCTTCTGTTCTGTCCCAGCGAGGAGCGCTGTTTCTTCAGCTCACAACAGAATTAATCCAAAGCAACACAAGCTGCGCTGATATGCTGTCATGGTTCAGGAATAAATGAATGGAAAGTGACTATGTTGAAGGATTACTTTGATTAATTTTGGTGTTGTTTAATACCTTGATTACTTGTGAAATTAACTGTGAGATCTCTTGTGCATCAAAATTTGTGGGTGGATACATTTCTTGTTGACAAACTTGGCAGCTTCTGCTCAGATGTAAAATGCAAATTGAACATTGGGATTCAACCTTTACTCACCTAAAAGCCATAAAGAAACCATTCTGACAGGTTGTTTTTAAAACCAGTTAATGTAGCAAAGGTGTTTTCTTTTTCAAATGGACTGGATTCTCCAACTTTGCTCAGTTCATCTGCTCTTTGCAGCTTCTGTCATCAGCATACAAAGCTGCATTATCTGTGTAGTCCAATGACTTTAAATCGCTGGAAATGCATGGAAAGCAGTTTAAGGGAAAAATGGCTCTCACTGTTGTTGCATTCAGGACAAACTTGTGATAGTTCAAATGGCTCACATGCTTATCTGTGCTGTTGCTACCACCTTATGTGCTCCGTGTCTCCCTGTAAAGCTCTTTGTGTTCACAAAAGACTGTCAATCCACGGAGGGTGTAAAACGTGGAATTAGTTCTGCTGTCAATAATCACGGTGATGGAGAGTGAAGAGACGGCGCACTCTCACTCAGGCGGATCATGTCCCCTGTAGACAGACGTCCATACACGGGGAGAGCTCACAAATTTAGATTGACAGGTTGTCCCTGGAGGTGGTCAGTGCACTGTAAACATGATTGCTTAGAGACACATACAGTCGGGGTATTTGTCATTTGTCCCTGTCGGGTCCCTTTCTTTTTCTGGTTCCTTTTGACCCTTTTAAATTTTTAATCGGTGAAACGAGCGTTTGTCAGTGCAGTGCACTTTAGTTTTCTCTCCAATGTGAGCTCATTCATTGGTTTCCATCCTGTTTTATTTTTTTGTTCAACTTTTGTCTTTCTGTTTACTATTTGGACATGTTTTTATGTGTTTTTTATTCCCTGACCCATTATTTATATCATTCTACGTGGTCTCACAGAACTAAAACACAACTCTTCACTTCAGTCAGTCCAGCAGCTTGAATAATACATCGTTTTTCTTTGCAAATGGAAAAAAAGGCTGATTTTTCAACTTTTGGGTTGTGTAGCTCTTACGTAGAGTGATGCAAGCACTCAACACTCAGCAAGAACGGCTGCTCTCTGCATCAGATATCCCATAACTATAATTGTAACTGCCAAGTCTGTACTCTGGTGAGTGATGTGATGCAAGATAATTATTTATTTCCGCTGCAGTTCATTCATCCTTTGGTTTATACTGTAGATTAAACTTGTTCTCTTACTAGACATCATTTGATTTCATTTTTTGTGTCAGTAATGATATCGTAAGAATATCTTTTTTTTTATTTTATTTTTTTTTTATTAGCAAAGCCGATACAATGAAACTGAAACGAATGTGAACAACACTGATTTTGCATGTCTTTTCAGATTAAGGAAAATGACAAATGAATAAAAAGCAGTGCCCATGAAAAAAGAATTTGATAAATGAATGAAAATGTCTATTTTTTTCCCCTTCCCCAACAAAGTGTATATTATGCATTAAAATAAGGTGGGATGGTGTCATGGGCTATGATTTGACCAACTATTGTCTCCCCCTTTCATATCCTAAACTTGTGTGTAGGGCATTGAACAGGATGCTACTACTGCTGCTGCTGCTGCTGCTGCTACTACCTGTATCCATTATGCCTCTTCCTCCTCCCTTTCAACGAAAAAAAGTATACCTCTGGGATAAAAGGTATAATATAATAAAGAATTGTGTTGTCAGTATTATACTTAAAGGCAATATCTGTTGTAATAATGGTAATAATAATAGCTGACTGACGTTCATCACTGAAATGAGTGATGGCAGCAACAATAATCACAGTAACAGTAATAGTTTAAAAGAAATAATCCTAGTTGTAGTAGTAACAACTATAGCAATAAGGGGCGAAGCACCTCTGGTCACTATGGATTGTAGAAACAAAGTGTACAAAATATCAATATTACCATCACTATAGTAACAGTGATAACAATGAATAATCATAGTAATAAAAATGACATGATGATGATTATGGTAATAATAAAAATTACAATAATATAAATGGCGATGGAGATGTCAAAAATGCCTGAGATGGTTGATGTGACTGTTTGTTACAGATTCTTGTAGTAGAAAGGTGATGGATGACAGCCAGGCAGGGTTATGACTTATCGGAGGAGTCTGTATTTTCTGAGGAGATGAAGTCTACGAGTAGATTATCCTCATGAACTGGAAATCTCCATACAAATCATACACTGGAATAGTCTACTTGGTGATAGTCAGCGCTACTAGAGGTGAACGGGTATGTGCTTTGTGAAGTTTTAGTGTGGATAAGTCTCCTAATAAACAGAGGGAGGGAGAAAGTGGGATATCTTTAAATCTTTGATGCAAAGTTAATGTCAGGATTCAGTTGGCCATGTTCTTTTGTGAATAAGTGAATATTATTCAAAGTTTGTTAGACATAAATTTAATAGCAAGAAATCGACCTAGTATTTTTTTGTAGCATTTTGTCTCAATGTTTAAACATGGTAATTGTGTCTGGCCTTGTTTTATGTAAACACCTTGTGTAAACACCCCACTGATGAATCCCAGAACGCTTCAGCTGTATTAGATCAGTACCTTGACTTGGTGTCTTAATACCTTTATTTCGGTTTTCCAGCTGTTTTTAATCTTCCTGTCTCACTTTTAGATCAGTCAATATCCATGTGATTCTGCTAGGGTGTGTATAATTCAGTGTGTGTAAACCAGAGAAATAGTCTTGCATTTCTCTGTGACATTGGTGCTTATAATTAGATGCTTGCTATTTTCAGCACCTGTGGTTTGTAGCTGCATGCCAACAATCTCATGTCTATGCACCATCATACCGGCATGCTCTGATTGTTTGTATGAGGGGGAGCCTTTTTTTTTTTTTATAAAGAAAAATACACTATTGTTATTGGTAATAATGTAAGATAGACCTGCAAAGCTGTTCTGGGATTAGCGTACCATCAGTTATGTGCATGTCACGGGAAGGAAATGGAAATGGAGGGATGGAGGAAATGAGCTGTAGAGTTTAGATTACGTTTTTATTTTGGGAGGGTTACACAAGAAGAAAATACTCATCCAAAAGTGAAGTGAGGTGCTCATATAATGCAGGGACAGAGACGAGAGGAAGTAAGGGGAAGACAAAAGATGTGAGGTATTGATTCTGTCTGCCAGCTAGGGGGGAAACTCGAGCCAACTGTGCTCTCTGATATTGGTGCAAAGAGGAAGTTGGAAGCATCAGGAGGAAATGGAAAGAGGGTAGTAGGCAAGTTTGAAGGGGGTTTATGTCACAATGTAAAGTAAAAAGTGAAGAAATGGTCCCAATATCACAGGAGGATGATGGTCCTGCAATGGCTAATTGTCATTTTCTTATAATTGAAATGTTATTTCACACAAGCAGGACAAACATCTGGCATCTACATGTCAAGTAGTAGGAGAGCCTGCCAAAAAATGTTTTCATCAGAATCGAGATTCTTGTTAAGATTCTGAATCGTTTCAAAATTCCAGAATCTTTTCCCATAAGACTTAGAAAGTAGCTTTGAAAGTGGTCAAGCAAATTATTTTTAAGTGAACGACATGTTAAACTTTACAAGGTTAGCAAACTTTAAACCATTTTTTGATTAAAAAAGAACAATTTTCTTTACACTAATAAAACCATTACTCAGAGCTGTTTTGTGTTAATTAGCACATTTTGTTACTAAAAGAGGATTGAATGTGAATTATGATTGGTTTGAATCGATACAGAATCAGTTTGTCACCCAAAAAATCAGAGTTGAATTGAATTGTGAGTTGCTGTAAGTTTCACATCCCTATGATCTAAATTCCATTAATGATTTCTTCAGTCTGGAAAAGTGAAGAACAAGCAGAAAACTGACTATGCTAGGGCTGTCCCCATACTTTTTCACTTCCGATACAGAGGGTTTAGTATCCCAATAGCGATGCTTACATTTTGTTATAAGCAAAATATTGTCAAACCTGACCTCAAAACCTTAAGGTGTAACTGATAAAGTCCACAACAGAAGGTGTAAGAAAAACTGACTTAATTAATTAACCAATAAGTTAATTTAAAATAAATTTAAAGACTTTGTGTAACACGGCACATTTCACATTTCTATTGTAAGAAAAATCAACCTGAGTAAACTCAGAAGAAAATGAACTAGGGAGATCTCCTCATACAGGGTGTACCAAGCGTGCTGGTTAGGTGAAAGGGCTGGATAGAAAGTCTTGATCACCTGGTATCGGCAACGATATCTGCATATTTTAACGCATGCCGATACTGATGATGGGTGAATACTGGCTAACATTGTTCCAGACCAGTCATAATTAGGAATGTTTGAGCTGCCGCCATCAAGTTGAAGGTAAGTTTCCAGATTTCAGTAGGCTTCAGTCAGCTATTAACAATGAATAAAACTTTATTCCAGGGTGACTAAAACTTGACTAAAGGTGTGTAAGATGTTGTATTTTCCCCACAGTACTTGTCTGTTTTTCTTTAAATGCAAAAAGGATTTGGATTGATAATTTGTCTTATTCATACCAGCTTTCTAAAACGTGCTGTCATTTAAAGCATTGTGTCAAGTTGGAAGCAGCTGATCGTACATTAAATGGATAAGCTTTTTGAGCAGGGTTCATATCAAGGAATATTCAGTTGCACAAACTGTAATTGAGCTGTGGTAAAAAACTTCATAGGCTGTTGAATCCATTGATTTTGAGAGGTGTGTGTTGGAGCAGGGAAATGCTAGAAACAGTGATGTAGTGTAGCTGGAATACGGTTGCCCCTGCCTCGTACACCCCTGTCCGTGAGCAACATGTGTACCGCAGCACTCTCCCAGAGCGGGAGTAGCTCCAATGCGGCCCCACAAGCGCCACCGCACTCACTCCAATTTCAGACTTTGCATTGTAGGAATATTTGTGGTAAAGTCCATGAAAGACTATGTCTGCACTACTAAAGCTTTCCAGAGCAAGTGTGAAAGCAGAATCATTAGTGCATCAAGTATGCATCTACACAAAGATCATAGTGGTTGCCAATCAGTCGCTAATTCTGACCTTTTCTCAGGGGTTTAAAACGTATACCTGAATGCCTTTGAGCCGGTACTCATTGGTAAGGGAGAACCCCAAAACAGCTGTGTGGGTGTGAGTTTAAATGAGGATTTCCTGGACTGGACTGCCCTGGTCAAGGCAGTGCAGCTAGATGTGGCTGTCGCCAGCTCATTTCCAACAACCTTCTGGCCTCTATAGTGCTGTCATTTGTCCTTAAATGTTCTTGGTCGAAATGCAACTTGTCTGGATTTTGCTTATCTGAGCATCTTTATGTCGACTTTGTTTACAGCAGCAGTTTTACTTGTGTGTTCCAGCCTGCTGGCTAAAAATGGTGACATTTTCCCCACTTCTCTCTGTATCAAACACATGGACTTCATACAGAAACAAAACTACCTCCTAACTAGGTTGAAAAGTTAGGGCAGTGCTTTTCTTCATGTAATCTGTGCGTTTCCTCAAAACTCTGACTGTAGTGGTTTACACTTCGGCACCGATTAGTAATAAATGTAGATTTTACCAAGTTGGATTGCTGCTGCAAAATATTATGAAAGATCCTCACATTACAGTGCTGGGATTAACATATGCAAACCAGATAAACAGAAAACCGTGCATCTAGTATGCATCTAAAATGCAACATGAGGATGAAGGCAATTAACTAATCATGGGAACAAGTTGAAAATTGCAATGAGATGGATTCTTAAGCTTTTAGATGACAGCTGGATACAGTAACTTGGTCTCAAACAGAGGAAAACTTATTTGTCCCCTTGTCTGAAGCCAGTTTGTTGCAGGATAGATGAATTGAGTAACCTGATTAATCACATCCTCCTGCATTCTGTTCAAATGCAGAAGCCTGACACTGGAGCTGTGCACCATCATTTCCAAGTCAAATTTTAGGACCAGTTACATATCACTTTTTTTTTTTTTTTTTGTCACACTGAAAACACGGAACTAGCAGCCTGACCAATCAGATCCTCCTGCATTCTGTTCAAATGCAGAAGGACCACAGGGTTGTCTTGCTTGGGGCGGTCAAATATCTTAGAGTTTGCGATGACAAGTTTCAAGTTTTTGACACAAAAGCGACAACTGTCATTAATATTTGCCTTTTCTCCTCCATTAGCCATAGCTACCATATTGGCTCCCACTCGCCAAACTTATTGTTTTCGTTCTGCCTCATGTGTATCTGCTTTAGCGTCACAGATGTTGCGTCACTTCCGAGTTTCTGTGATTTGGTTCTGTTTCAACTGGCTAAGCATGCCTTTGAAACTAAGAGACAGATGTTCAGCTCCTGGCCCTCCCGTCTTTGTGAAGTATTGTGTCAAAGCCTGTTGGGCCTTGTTGATCAGGTAATAAAATAAGAGCAGATGTTGATCGGCAAGTTGTGGTAAAACCTCGAGACTCACCTTCAGTCCTGATGGATGAATCCGCAGATTACAGGGTCAATGTGTTGCTTTTGTTTGGGATGTTGATGATAATGCTTTGTTTGGATTTTTGAATAACTGAAGGGAATCCATATTGACATTTTCTTTTTTTTTTTTATTAGTAGCAAAGACCAAACAGTAATGTTGACAAACAGATGTGGACAATAACTATACTGGTGAATTTGTGTGTGCGTGCGTCATTTGATAGAATCTGAGGGAAAAGAAAAAAATAAATTAATAAAAAGCAGTGGTCACTTCATTTTCTTTTTAAATGTTTGAAATTTGAAGTTGTTTGTGAATTTCTTTTTAAAAAAATCGGGTAATGATGGCAGTTATTTTTTATACTGTATCTGTTTGCAACCAAGAATGAGCTTTGCATTGGTTTGGGGGTAACATGGATAAATGGCTCGACTGCAGGAACATGGCAGAAAAGGTTTGATCTACTGTATCCTTCCTGAGCTGGTTTATTTCTCATTAAATCCATGCTTGCCTGAAAAGTGAATAAAACCTCCCAATTCCTCTCCTCTAGAGTGGAGTGGCAAGCTTCACTTCGCAGTGATGACAAACATGACTCATCCAAATTTTTATTTTTTTTTGGTTATTTTAATCAGACTAGTTCAAAAAGCAATTTGACGGTTAAACCTTTGAATTACAAGAACCAATTACTGTCATAACATTAGCATTAGCATAATTTGCTATTATATTGCCTGTCCTGTGGGTCTGACCTCTGCTTACAGACCTTTTACTTCAACAGCTCTCACTGGTGGTGTTATCACTGTGTGCTGCTTGTTTACTTTTTTCTTGCAATAATACAAATGCAGGTCTTATATATTTTATGGCCTCCTGTTAGGCCTGTCAAAATAAGCTATAAGTCAATTAATCGCAAGGTAAGAATTTTTTTTTTTACTATTTACTGGCTGAAAGTACATTTCACTTGTCCCGTACCACAGCAGAATGTAGCATTGTATATTTTTTGTAACGTTTTCATTTACAAAGGTACTAATTAAAAGGTTTGATCTGAGCTTCATGTTTAATATTTTTTGAAAGGCATTACAGAGACTTCATTATCTATCATATTTGGTAGTGTTTGCTTTTTTTATTCATTATGAATGAGACAGAGTTGCTTCTGTTTTTTGTTCAGTTATTTTAAAATTTCATCCTGTTTCAGTGAAATTTTTTTTTAGAAACGAAAGTATCTCTGAAACGATGTATGTGCCTCATTCTGGAATTATCGTATTAGTTAAAAAATAGCTTAGAATAACTTCTTAGTGCATTATTGTTTATCTCAATAATTTCTGAGACATCGCATTGCAAAATTTGTTAGCGTGACAGGCCTACTTAATGTCTCTTTTTCTTGTCTGTGCTTGTGGCAGTAATGTAGAGCACACATGAGTGTGTTCGGTAATCAAACGGGACCTGACTGTATAAATTTAGGACACGACTTTGATCACTGAGACCAGCCAATTGTAATGTAATGCTGGTACACTGAATTTAATGAAGCCATTGGTATATTTTGTGTCAAGCCAAGTTGCTTTCTAAATGTCCAGCTCGTTTTTCACACCAATTCCACACGGCAGCGCTCTTATTTTGGAGACCCCGACAACTTGTTTCTTTGGAAGATGACAAGTAAACGGGGCCACCTCTGAGCAACATCTATTTTCTAAACCTTCTGAGATAAAGTTGTCTACAGTTTGACATTAAACTCTGTTGGCAGGAAGCCCAACTGTTCAGTTAATTTCTAATTAAATTAATAAGAGGCAGCTTCTGCCAGAAAGGCATGAGTCCGTGGCTTCTGCCAGGCATGCTGGGCTACTTTTTGGCCGAGGCTTGTAAATTACACTTAAGCTGGTAATGAAATCATAAGCGTCACCCCGGGGTGTTTCCCTGTCTGGCCTTATTTTACAGTAGTGATGAGTTTGTTCAACATTACTCTTTACTTGGCATCCTGTCTTGCTATGTCTTTCGTATAGTGTGCAACTGTCCGGATTCCTGCCAGCTCAGCCTGAGGACTGAGAGGAAATGAGACCAACTTTTCAATGCAAATCTTGTAAAACAAGCAGAAGACTTGAAGCCATAATGCACCGCTGCTTTCGGTAAAAATGTGGACTCTGATAAGGAGCGAAGGGGAAAATTGCCTGTAGGTAAATGAAAGTGGAAAGTAACAAAAAATCTGTCTTTAGTGAGCAAACAGCACATGAGTCATTTTTGTTCTCTCGCACGCAAGCATGATCGCTGAGCAAATATCCTGTCTACATTAGGCTGTTTTTGGTGCAGCAGAATGAAAGAGGAAATATTGACTCTTGCAGTCCAAAGAAGAGAGCTGGAAAAAAAAAACTCATGTCATCTGTTCTTTGCTTTCTTTTCACATTTATAAATAGATGAGATGTTTAAACTAGTGTGTGCACAGTTTTATCCACTTAATATCCTCATGGAAGCAGATTGCTGACATCAGCGGTTTGATTCCCTGATTATGTATGTAGGATATGTGCAAGGCTGCAGTCACCTTGTCCTCCTTTTCTCTTTTACCCCCCTCAGTTCCTCTGCTTGAGATGCTCACAAGTTTTTTTTAAACTTATTTTCATCCCCACTTTCATTCTGCTCATTAACATTGCAGGTTGAAAAAGGGATCATTTGTATAGTTGTGTCTAAGTAATGCTGAGTTGGGTGCTTCTTTAGACCCATTTATGTTCGACGCCGATGACTGATACACAGAAGATGGACAGTTTCGTCCGTCTTCTGCATCAATTAGGTGCGTATTTGGTGTTTTCAGGCTCCTTGTGCATCAGTCATTCGACACAGAATACTGAGTTATACCACCGGAAACCACAGTGTCCGTGTTGAGCAGAAACCAACTGAAGAAGATAAATTGGAAGAGGAAAACCGTAGAAGAATGAAGGCGGGAACAAAAACATTAGAAGTTGCACAAGCTTTAGAAATAAGGTTCTGCAAGTGTTCAGGGAGTGTTGGTGGTTAGAAACCACTTCATAGCATTGCGTTAGTGCCACCAACCGATGTCTGAAACTAACGTATCACAGAGTTCACAATGAACTCAGCACTGCTCCCTCGTGGAGGTTAGCAATGCAAAAGACGCATGGAGGCATGAAGAGAGCGACGCATGAAAAGGTTTGGAACGAATGTCCGTCAGGGAGCCTTTATAAGGAGGAGAGAAGTTGCTTCTTTTGGCCCAGAGGTTGACCAAGGAGCTCTCATGCAGGGAAACTTTCCTTTGATAAGATCCAGAGTCTGGGTTTGCTGCTACAGAACGGAGAGAGATGGGCTGTTTTTGGCTTATATCAGTGAGAGCAGTAAGGATGTTACCAGGCTTGGTCTTCTGGTAAGGCCTGGAGAGAAGCAAAGCTGCTGAGCATCCTGAGGATTAAATGGCAGGAAGCGTTATTCCCTTGTAGGTCTGGCCAGGTGAGGGCAAAGTTCAGGATTATCCTGGTGTTTTTATTCTGAAGAAGGGGGAAGTGAGTTGGAGTGTCAACCTGGAGGAAGTTTACTGTGAACGTGTCAGTTGATTTGGTTCTGTAGTGTCCCAGCATACCAATGAAACAACAAATACCAGTTAGCTGCAAGCAAGGGATGGATGGAACCTCATGCAGTATGCAAGTTGATCATGATGAGGATGAAATGTATTTTGATGCCCAATGTATGCATTAATTAAAACCACATTGGCTGCACAGAACCTTTAGATTTAGTTTGGCTCCATTAAACAGACTTGGATCACAAATATTCTGTAATTAGAAATAAAAAAAAACTAAATTCAATGCTGATTTGAAAAAGAGCATCTTTTTAAAAAAACATTTTAAATAATTGGTTTTAGTAAACTTGCTTTTTTTCAACTTAAATTTTTAATTTGAGTTGATACAATTTTACATGCACATTTTTCAGGATGGAGATGATTAAAAGACATTAATTAGGGAGAAAACTGTCCATCTTTCCCTCTAAAGTCGTCCTCTCCCTCTGACTGCTGGATGCTGTAGCGTGGGTGTGACACCCACACAAACTGCAGCTAAGTCTTAAGCCCACACACTAATTTCTTGGCTCTAAACTGGAGTTCTGTCAAGTCAAAAACCCATTTCTGCTGCAAGTACTTATGCAAGATGGAGGACGGTAGTGAGAGCGGGATGTTCGGTGTGAGAAAGCTGCTGTTGGGGGGGATTTCAAGAAAAACAGCTATTTGGTCTATTTTCGGCCAAAACTCATTAGTAAATCTCAGACGTCTCTCTGAACATGAATCTTCTGTGTGTTATGTTAACCTTCATGTGGAGGCATGTGTGCACTCTCCTTTGTGTTGCCGTTTGTGTTTTGCTGTTCTTTTTGATCATTAAGCAGCCTCTTCAACATTTTATAACCAACATGCTTTTCTCAACTGCTGAGTGAAGTGTGATTGGATGACGGGGGACTTGGAGAGAAATAAAAGCTAAATGGTGGAAAGGGGGCAGGCACAACCAGCTGACTCGCTCAAAAGTGAGGCGTAATATCTTTAGATTAAAGCTCTGGAAAGAGGGATGAGTGACTAGTCGAATGAGATGGGGGAGGGGTTGGGGTGGGGTTGAAGAGTTGTGGCTGTACTTGGAAGATGGAGTGGCAGAAAGTTTACAAACACAATTTAATGCTCTGCTTTGATTCTGCAGATTATTCTTCTGGTATTTACACCTTCTTGAAACTTGAGCAGCAATTCTCAAACCTGTTTTTATTCTGCCCCCATTGTGTCCCGCTCTGTGGAGCAAAACATCTCCATCTTTGATACACGCTATAGAAGTTTATTTATTTATTTTTAAACTTAAAGGATATGGGGTTTTTTTTTAACCCTCTTTAACCGCTTTATTTTTAGGATTAAATCCGGTCATAGACTCACCCATACAATGTTTGTGGAGCTCTGAGCCGTTTTCGAGCCGTTTAAATCGATCCTACGCCGCTTTCTCTCATGCCATCGAAGCGGACAGGGCCAAAAACCGAAGCCCCTAAATCAGACATTATCTGCTGTGAAACCCACTCATTTCACTTACATTTTATAAATAAATGGCCAGTGTTCACGCCATGTCAGCTCACCTTTGTTGTCATGGCGATCTATGGCTTTACAGGGGTAGGTAGCTTTTGGTGATGTCATAGACATTTCCCCCAGTGTTTGCTTGTCCTCTGGCCAGCTGTTCGGCTCTTTCCCTCTGCATCTTTCTTTCTAACAGCTCATCTGTGTATTCTGGCTCAAAGCGATACGGGGAGCCATCATACTCAAAGTCGTTACAAAGATCGTATGGGTGAGTCTATGAACACATTTAATCCTAAAACTAAGGCCCAGGTTAAAACACAAACTTATCCTTCCAAGTTTAGAAAACTAAATAAAAACCCCACAGTTGTTTCCTTGGCCTTTGGCCGAGGCAAACACCTCATCAGTGCTATGTTGTACCTTATTTTGTCCCTGTGTGGGTTAAATTTTATTGTTTTTTGTAAAGCACTCAGGTTTTTCTCATACGTGCTATAGAAATAGATGATTGATGATTCACAGCAATTCCAAGTTTACATACATGAAGTTTGTAAACATGCATACAAGGAGCTACCTGGTAAGAGGCAGTGTACAACCTGGTCAGGTTTCCAGAACATCAAACATAAATGTAATTGGTATTTATTTGTTTCCCTTTGGGATGCATTGTGGAAATGCTTGCATCTTTCCATTATTAATACAACCAGTTTGACACTTTTCGATTTGCATCGCTCATATCAAAAATCCAATGGTTTTTCTTTGTACTGTGATTTAAGAGAAAACAAAACAAATGGAGTCAGTGGGAGGAAAAAGCGGTTATTGAGTCCAGCTCCAGTAGGATGCGGGGCAAAGGGCCACTGCTTGAGCCTACGTGTATTTCACTCCCAAAGAACTGGGTCAAACAGTAGCCCCTATGACAAGTGCTACAGTTTAGGTTGACAACATGGAGTGGGGCGCTGGTTGCATAGCAACATGTGACACTTTGCAAGTGTGGTAGAAATTAAATTCAGATTTGTTTGATTGGTGTGAATTTCAGGCATGTAGTGTAAATTGCATTTCTTTTCTTTAGTTAAGTGTTGGATTCATGGACAACTATGTTTCCTTTCTCTGTCCTGTCACCCAATTCTACACTTGAATCTTTGCATGAAATGGTCATTTTAATGGAGATCTTCATATCATTTAGAGTTGACTTGCCCAAACACAAATATAATTTTCGTTCTTTACACAGAGTGCAGAGAGACTGATCCCTGTAGTGCTACATGATTTTAAGATTTCCCAGCTCTAAATGTGGGTCTGCGTTGTCTTGGCAGAGCCCTTTTAGTTTAAAAACATGCTTTGCTTTTTAGCTGCTCACTTTAGCTGCTCATTGGATTATTAATAATGAGCTTAAATGTAACTTTACACTAAGAAACAACCATAGTGGCACTTAAGCCTTGCTGTACATATATATAATACAGCCATACCAGCGTAAAGTGCCTACCATTAAGAAGCAGCAATAACAGTGGAAAAGTATGTGGATGTAAGTAGACGGACAATCTTTTTGAAGTGATGGAGTGGAGTCAAAAAGGCCATTTCATGTAGACTTGCAAAACATTAAAGTCTAATATTACAGGTTTCAGAGAGAAAAGTGTGAAAAAAGGTTGTTGGTGTTTTAAATTGTAGCAAAGGTTGTTTCAGTTGTTTTCTCCAATTTTCTCCTATTACTTATGGTAATGGCACTTAAGTTCTCTTGACTCTTGGCTAGTTTTATTATTCATAAATGCAACATCGTGGTCGTCCTCTTTCAGGCTGTGCAGTTTTTGTTTAAGTCTGTTTACTTGCGGATTCTGTTTAAATATAAAATGTTGAAGTGAGTTGTGGCTGACCTTTTTATAAAAATGCCGAAGTTAAAGCTATGAAATGTCTGCCTGATCTTTGAAGGCAAGAGAGATACAGGAAATGCAAGTATATGTGTAAAGGTTATATGGTAGCAAAGCACAATAGAAGTAGAGCGGATAAAACTATGTGGGATCTGAAAATAAACCCCACACAGACTGTCACTGTGAAGCCGTTTATTTTTGTCGTTTCATATAATGCGACTCTTCTAGATGTCATGCTGGGGAACCTCAGAGTTGTGGGGTATTATTTTGGTCTTCCTCTTTGTCCCTTTGGTGCATCTTAACTTATGGCTGCTCTTTGAAGTCTCCTTTAAAGCATAATTGATGGTGAATATCTGATTTTAGGAGTCCACAGTGCTTTGATTGTAAATACCCTTTAGGTGTTTTTGTTGCGATTGTGATATAAAATCTGTCTGCATTGCCTTTAGTCTCCTTTTATCATTCTACCATCTGTTTTCACTTTATGGCCCCATCGGTTTCAGACTGACAGTATACTGCAGGTATCCATATGATTATTTTGTCATGACTATGGATTCACATCTGCAGCTACGAGATGGCTTATTTGCCGTGGAAATGCAGAATTTACTTGAAATCTGAGAAAAGATGTAGGGAGAACCAACCGTTATCGGCCTCTCACATTTCTTCTGGTGGCTCGGTTTTTCTGTTCTTAGTAGAGCTCTTTGTTTTGCAAACATCAAAATAACTAGAATATTAAAATTATGTATGAAAACCTCAGACAGTGGCATTCCACCGCACTCTTCCTGCTACTCTTGCTTTTCTAAATGACGGCGTAAATAAGAATGAAATGGATGTTGAAGATAAGACGATTAAATAAGACGTGGATGCCTGATGCAGCCAGTGAGAGCACAGGACACATTTACAAACCTCATTGAGGATTTTTGTTAAAGACCACGGTGTAAAACTGTGACCTTTGCTGCAGTTAATCACATTAACCAAAAGACACGTGAGCAGCTTTGAACTCTTGATTCAGTCATTATTCATCTTCAGGTCTCTTCCTAATACGCTGTTACATTTTCTGCCTCCAGATTTGACGGGCACTTTGATTCTTGCCTGTAGATCCTCCTCCTCTGTCTCCTGCTCCATCTCTTTTTACTTGCTCTCTATTAGCTTTCTAGCCATCTGCCACTTTGACCATCTACTTGAATTTCCTCATCATTTGCCATTTCTGTACCTTGCCCTTGGCTCACTACCATATGCACACCTTAGACTTTGCCGACCGCCATCCTTCCTGGTACTCTCCTCCTTTAATTAAATTTTTACAGTACAGGACACTTAGTTTCTGACTAAGTTTAAAAATGAGTGGTAAAGTGGAGCTAAGTAGAAGTGCCCCACATAGAAACAGTGGGGAGGGTTTTATTTTTTTACTTGAAGCCACGGACAAGCACAGATTAGAAAATCCGGCTGGGGGAGGGGTTTAAGAGAGGGGCAGGTTCAGTGAGCAGAGAGGGAACTGGCTCATCTTTGAGAGAGAGCAGATTTTACTTTGAACAGTTTTACTTGTTAAGTAAACAAGTTGTATTTCTTCCTTGTGCAAACTGCGCGGCATTGTAATCACATGCTGGTTTACAGTGTAATAAGTAAAATGTATAGCTCTCTTTAAATGAAGGATCTGGGTCTGACCTTTTGTGTTGGCATTAATAAAAGCTGCTGAAGTGTCTTTTAGAACATCATTAATCCTGCATCAGATTTTATTGAAAATCCTAACCTCTCACCTCTCAGTTGATGTGCAGACAAGACTTGAACTATAGTACCACTTTAGCTGAATAAGTTACCTGAGGAGACATGATTATGGTATATGGAATTATTTATAGCTGTATTTCATTAGTTTCGTCGGGTGCAGAGCTGCAGGGATGGAAGCTGATCTGCCTCATGGATTCAGACTAAAATGTGTCCGATTCTGTCACAAGGAGGCCTCAACTTGGTACAGCTTACAATTTTCCCTCACATTCCTTTTAAGGTGGACACATGTACTAAATTTAATGGCAACACATCCAATAATAGAGGCCTTTTTACTTCATTCAGATAAGTGGCATTACTGAAATTCCTTATCCAACTCAGCTGGACTGTGCATCTGGCCAGGAGGATGAGGA
>JAVQJG010290707.1:0-16227 GCA_036024015.1 Craterocephalus amniculus | reverse complement strand
TGTCCTCCTGTGTATGACCTCTTCCTGCCTTCCGGATTTACCGCCTCTGCCTGATCCCTCTGGTACCTTCGCCTGCTTATCGGATTGTCTTCCTGGATCTCCAAACCTCGCCTGCCCTTTGGACCACGTCTTGGCCAGCCCCTCATCATCCCTCAGCCTGATTTCCACTATTAAAGCTCATTCTAAACTGCTCCTCTGGTCTGTGAGTCGTGCATGTGGGTCCACCTCCGAGCAGATCCTCAACACTGGTTAAGTGAAGGTGAAATAAAAACTTTAAAAAAGTTGTTGGTTCAACATAAAAAGCTTTAGTAATTTGTATGTATTTTCTATTCATTTTATAAATCACTAAGATATGATAAAGAGTAGATAGCTTGACAGATAATAAAAATAATCAGTAGATAAACAAATAGTGGATTAAATTAAATTAAATTATATCCATTCATCAATGAATGGATGCATAAAAATTATAATGTTTTGTGTGAATGGATGAAAATAAAGTAAATAATAAAATAATAAAATTGCTACTAATATTTATACTAATTAAACCAGATCCATACCAAAGGCTCGTCCATTGTTTGATTCACTAAGCTGTATATTTTTGCTGATTAAATCTTATTCCTCTTCCTGCATCATCTTCCACACATTCAGCATCATTTCATGCATCCGCTCTGCAAAGTATTTTCCTGACTTTTATATAACAGAATTTAGGAAAATGCTGGTTCTTATTTGGCCTTGGGTATGCTCCCTGCTGTTTGTTTGATGTGGATACCATTCACTGTAATGCCTGACCTCGGATTGCTCTCCCACTTTTCTCTGCCGGAAGCCGTCTAATGTTTGCCTTGTGATGGCCTGAACGCTGGAGCTTGCAGCACATCAAAGAGGGATGCGAGCTAATGTGGGTTCATATGATGTTGATGGGTGGGTGGAAGGGCAGCGCGTCCTTCATATTGCACTAAACAAGAACATGTGAAAACATTTTGATGCACTCTTTTTAAAACCCCACATACACACACGGTAACAAATTGCATTTGATTTGCCCCCTCCCACTCTCTCTCCACCAGCCTCCTCATCCTCCATTCAGTCACATCTTCATCTCCGCTCAACCAGCTAATCATAAGGAATGTAAAATTATGAAATACCTACGATCACACAGAAACACACACCGAGCCAGGTGGAATGGATGGCTTCCGATGCAGACCCCATTCCATATATTTGCATTCATTTATCATCTTTTTATCAGGGGCCACATGCACAGACTGGAGTCTTTAAATAACACTGGATTTATTTCAAATCCGGGTCACTGAGAACAGAACAGTAAAGATTTTGACAAAGATTTAATATTAAAGAGACCGAGGTGGCCAAAGTTAAATATCAACGTGATTTTTGATTATTCAAAAGACTTCATGTGAATGAGTTAATGATGATCAAAAGGTTTCATTGGCATTGGCTGGGACATAAAAGAAGTCCATCGAAAACAAGGTTGTTTTTTTGTGACAAATGTTTTTTTAAAATATGATAGGATGGCTCTGGCTCAGGTGGTATAGTAGGTTGTTTAGTGACCCACGGGTTGGCGGTTCAAATCCTGCTCCAGTTAACTGCTGTGGTCTCCTTGGCAAAGACACTTTACTCTCCAAGCCGCCGTTCGCATCACTGGTGTGCTCGCTTGTAAGTTTCTTATGATAAAAGCATCAGCTAAATCATCAAGACCATTTCAGGGGGTCGCCAGATTATTGTGTCTTCTGTTTCACCGAATGTGCAAGCGAAGTGTTTTGGATGCTGTCTGGCATTGCACCCTCAGTGAAGTGTCCATGAAGTGTCCTCCAGTAGTTATTTATCAGGTTCTGAGAGGATGACGGATTTTCCTATTCTTCTTGTTATAGTTATGTCCCGCAGAATTATTTTGTTTTGTAGATAAATGGTAAAATTATCTCTGTTACCTTGTGTTTGAAGAGCATGCGCTGTCGCTGCGGAGCACTGATGCTCAATTACTCTAATTATTGTCACCTGTCACGGCGTAGCTGCTGCGATCTAGTGTGCACATTGTTGTCGTCAGGACTGGTACGTCTTGTCGGTGAGTAACAACCGTTAAAAGCCCATAGTATAAGGATTATGATGTATTAATATGTATAAGTTCAGTAGTTAGATCTGTGTCGATGTTTATGTTCACGTTGCAGGTTTACAACCTAATACTACCACTACCAGTACAACTGTTATTCTTCTGTTGCTCGTCACCACCGTTATAAAACCCACGAGGAATGTAACCGCAGCAGGCGGATTAACTGATTGTGAATGTCAACGTGTGTCAATAAACAAGAGGAGAAATTTGAGTTGTATCCGCTGTACCTTCCTGACAACCCTTCCAGAGGGAAGTTTACTAAGAAAATAGGACAACTTAGTAAAATCTGGACAGTGACGCTGTTTTATTTTTGAGGCTTGTCGATTGTAAATGTGCTGCAGATTGGATAAAAGGCTAAACAGTTTACTATGTTCAGACTTTGAATCACATCTTACTCTGAAATATCCACATTACGTCACACCAGCGGCTCGGACACCAAGGCATCAGGTGAGGGAGATCTCAGGCGATATCTGACTCCATGGACAATGAGACGTTTATCTTGGAGGTGGAAAGTTACACCATTTTCATAGAGACGAGACCATAAAGCATGTGAGACACGTGTCGGACTGGCCAAATAACCTCTTGCTGGTTTATTGCTCTATAAGTGTCTGTAAGTTCAACCATCTCGATCCCTGTGTGATCGAGTGAATTGGAGAATCCAGCCGCAGTGGAGAAGCTCCTGGTGGGAAAAAGTGCCAATAAATAAAAAAAAACAAAAAAAAAAATCTGTATTTGATCATTTTCACAATTTCATATAATTCATGTAACAAGAGTTAAAGCTAATTTTAATTTTAAAAAACATGTTACAATGACTACTTTCCACCTTTTTCAAGTTTTGTACAAAGCAAGTGTCATTTTAAGTCTGTAAAATGTTATGTGAAGGTCAGATAAACACTTTATTATGACTTTAAATTTCAAGTATGTTCAATCAAGTCACAACTCACCTGCCATGACTCTGCTTGTCCACCTGCCTCTCCATCTCCTCTGCTGTATAACCTGCCCGGTATTTTTCTTAGGGTTAGGGTTAGCATTTTGCATCAAATACATAAAATATAAATCAAACACAAACCTGCTACATGCAGTCTATCCTTATACTTAATAATTAATTGTTGAAACAACTGATTCACATGAATAATTTTTTGTAATCATGCGATGTGATCCATGGAGTCAAAAATCCGGCAGAAGATCCTGAACTGTAACTTAATCTGTGAGCTACAGAGGCCTCACCGGTATGACGGATGATGTTGCCAAACAAGAAGCGGGATTCAGACACTAATCTGCAAAAGATCAACAAACTAAGACCACTATCAAAGCAAACCCCACACTCCACCTAACAGATCTCAGCAACATCTGAATTATAAATCAGAAACAAAGATCACATACTTTGGTTTGATTTGTTCAGGATTTGACATTAATATCAACGAATAACTTTTGTGATCTGAATGGAGGTGATTAAGAGAACATGGATACATTTTAAATTTTTTTGCCAGAAAGGAAAAATCTAAGTTGATCTTTTCAAAAGCTGCATCAAAACACAATCAATTAATTTGAAAAGAGTAAATCATGCTCTATCGATTCACATCTTTTGAATGTGAGTCAGTCTCAGGTAAACATGTCAGCTGACCAGACAGAAATAACCATTTCACCACTCATTCTGGTTGTTCCTGTGGTGATGGACGTTATTTCTGCGCATCTCTGAAGCACCTGGGGTTACGTGATGTAATGAGTTTCAGGGATGACTTGAAAAAATGGCAGCAGCTGAACAGAACCAGACTATGGTGGATACGTTGGAAATTGACAGAATTTGGTTCAAAATAAAAATAAAACAGATCTCTTCTTTTGAATTTGACATTGTGCATATGATATAAATCTGTCCACTGTGTAAATACATCTGATAGAATCACTTTATCCAGCCTCCATATAAAGGTGTCAGCTGGAGTCTGTGATCCAGCTGACTTCATATGTGTCCATGTGAACATAGCTATAGCTTTGTGTTGCAGTCAACATGAGAATCAGTTATTTATTCTGGGGAAAAATTTCGATTTTTGTTTAAATTTATTGAATTTCTTTTAGTCTATAGGCTGACATCACACAGTGGAAGCTGTTTGAAATCGGCAGTGGTTCTCCATAATGTGGAGTTTTCCCACATAAAAACTGAAAGTAGACATAACAGCATTCTAGCCAAGCACATTGAGTCCTCCTTCCTTTGTTTCCCAAACATAAAGCTCCATTTTCTTCAAAGCTTTAATTTGCCAGCGCTGTCATGCATCTTTCTCCAAGCCACAAATACGCATAGTGTTCTTATTTATTTCTGTTCTTCAAATTATGCCTAGTTAGCAGGAAAAAAATTGTTCTTCTACCCATTTTCTCTGGTGACTTCACTCCATGCAGATAGAATCTGTTGGGTATTTTTCCTTCTCCGCTGAGGTTTTCAGATAGTCATCTGCTCCAACTGGGCGCTGAATGGGATTTTGCAGTAGTAGAATATGTTGCGCTTCTAAATGGTTTAAGATGCTTCATGCCGAAAAAGTGTTTGAACATCTCTGGATTCTCCTGATACGTTTTCTGTAAAGGCTATAATGCCTTTTTAATTGGAATATTTGGAGAAGCAGAATTTCATTCCCGTAGAATTATTATTGGGAGAAGAATATCTCATCAAAATAGTTAAATCAGATTGGGAGAGCCAAGGACCACTTCACAGAAAATATTTAGTTTGCAATACTCCCTCAGGGCTTTGCATCTGTGCTCCTATTGGCCCTCTGCAGGGCAGCTCAGCCACTTCTTGTCTTTGCAAGATAAATGTACTAATTAAAATCATCGGGACAACTTATCACTGGGAACAAGTTTGTGAAAACACCCTGAAAAGAAATATGAAAAAGCGAGTCAAAGCAGAACTGATAAGACTGAAAAAAATCTGGGTTTTGCTCAGTTGCACATCGACAGAGTGTTTGGAATAATTTTGCTTATGTAGGATGTGCTCCTGCGTGCTATTTACCAACAGGAAGTCTTTTCAAATATGCCCTAAAGGTTTTGTAAGCATGGATAAGCTGCTGTGTACTAAGCTCCGGGGTTACAGCAGCTCCATGATTCCTTTATGAAGCGTCATTTATCAAAAATGAAAACAGAGTTGTTTGTCGAGCCAAGTGTCGCTTCAGCAGTATTGAAAAGCTTTGAATTTAAAATGTATATCAGCCACAAAGGGAGACTGCTCAACTAAACAGTTGGCCGGTAATGATGTTTGCTTTATGTACATATATACATATTTATCATCAAAGGGGGAAAAAAAAGAAATTACATCCAGCATGTTTAGGCCTGGAGCTGCCTGTTTTGACACCAGAGGACGACGATGCTGGTCTTGGGATTGTGTCAGGCATGTTTCCTGAAAAACAGAGCATCTGTGTCAGCTCCTCTGTGGCTCTGGCTGGCCTGTCAGACACTATTACAGAGGAGACTGTCTCTGGCGATTCGGCTGGGGAGACTCCGCAGGGACTGGAGAGCGAGGTCCTAATCAAGAGAGGACTGCCAAGCGGTTAAAGAGCAGAAGCGCGAGCCAGCCACATCCCAGTCTCCCTCTATCTCCCTCCATCTTCCTGTTGTCACAGCAACTTCCATCTCTTCCACGAAACTGTTGCTGTCTTTCTGTCTCAACTCTCGTTCAGAGAACTCGCCCTCCTTCCTTTCTGTCCTCTGCTGCTCCCTTTTTGTCTCTTCCTCCATTGTGAGTACTGGGCCGTGTGTGCGTAAACAAGGCAAGGCATCATGGGAAAAGAGTTTGTCACTTACACAGACAGTGGTTGACACTCCTCCGTCCAGGAGGTCTGTGGAATACAACAGTGTCAGGCACAGAACAGATTTGTCACTCCGAGGCTGCTCCTCAGGGCTTCATTGTTGATTTTTTTCCCCTCCTCGTCTCCTTATCTGACCTTGACTGCTTCCATTAGTCTGCGGTTGTCATTGGGTCCGACTTTTCTTTGCTAAAGTCTCAGTATAACAAAATGAGACCTCACCACGCCTGTAGATCTCTGAATTTATCTGCTGCTTTAGTTGCTCCTATTGATTATTTGACTTTGGCTGTAGTGGAGCCCATGTTGCCGGGGAGAGTTTGATAAAGATGTGAACTGAAAGGAAATTGACCCAAACTTTGACAGTGACCATTATCTCATCCACACCAATCACATCAGCCCTTGTCTAACTTTGTGAGACATCAGGAGGTTTTTTTTTTTTTTTTCCCATACATGAATGAGTGTCAGTTCCCCAGAATGAGACTAATGGTCGTCAGCTCTCGGGACTGGGAATGATGCCACACTCAAGTTACCAGTGTTCCAACTGGAAGTAGGAGAACCAGTAAGACACACAAACTGACAGATGTTATCAACTTTTTTCTATTATTTTTGCTGTCACGGTCTCAGATTTTGAGTTTGAGTACTGATAAGGTTTCTCAAGCCAGCTGTGGTGGATATTCCAGCTGACGGTGCCAACTGGGAAATAGGAAAATTCCATCTCATGAGTTCAAATGGAACACAGCAAAGGTTGTGCGAGTCTGAACGTGCTACAGGAAATAGTACAGTAAGTGAGAGGTGAATTGATTTACAAAAGGTATAAAAAAAGAACATAAATTCAGTGTTTTTAAAAAAGAATTACGATTTTATTCCCACATTTTAAAGATTTAAAATAACAAAATGCAGAGAAAAAGTCTTGGAGCTGCGCTGCTGTAGAGGCTTGCTCAATATTTCTGCTATTTCTGCAAAATTTCTTCTCCTGTGTTTTCCTGAGTTCTGGCTGCAGAGTGGCAAAGATCTGTAAGCCTGGAGCCCAGAGCAATCATAGAAAAACCTTCTTGAACCTCCTGTAAGCCACTGTGGACTCTGAAGTGATTTTTAAGGATCATTCTGCTGTTTTGCTTCAGGAATTTGCTGATGTTTAATTGAATCCTGAATTCCCTCGACCAGTTTAATGTACCTCCGCGACAGCACAGGCCCAAAGCATGATTGATCCGTCCTCGTGCTTAACTAGAAAACCAAGAAGGCAGAAAACTACCAAAATACATAAAAAATGTTCGGATGCTTTTTGCAAACCTCTGTGTCTGATATTCACAGAATGGTAAAAAATCTTTCTAGATCTGTTATTCTGAATTTAAGAGGAAACCCTGGTCTGACTTTGCATGTGCGTGATCCGTCCATCCACAATGTCTACTAATGAGCTAAAGCCCTAAGACACAAGTTTTAGACTCGAAGTGATGGTAAAAGTTACTGTATGTGAGCCTGAAACTCCAGGGTGATCAAATATCTGTGTACACTTTACATTAAAACTTGATTTAGAACAGTAGTGATGTGCCTTACTCACTGTAGATTTATCAAGATGCTTGCAATGTTATTGCCAGATATAAATCAAGAGAAACTGCACAGAGAATATATTGAGCCAACAAGATGAATTCTTGATGATGAAATGGCTTACAGAAATCTAATTTGAAGCAATAACACTGATCAATCTGAAGCCTTTAATCACCGAAATTTATGCAAAAGGCAGAATATTCTTGCTTTTCCTAACAAAAATAAAAGAGAAACACGTTGTTGCTGCACAACAAACCTCTAATTAGATATTTGAAATAGCAGAATTTAAATAAGCCATTATCCAATCTTTATCTGTATGATAGATTCGAATAATTAATGCTATCAGTCAGAATTGCCCCTGCTGTCCTTTTACATTATTCAACGAATGACCAAGCAAATCTGAAAAAAGGCAATTATTCTGCACAGCTTGAAAGCTTCGCAGGAAGACATAAATATGCAGGGAGCTTAAAGCAAAGGCCACCCCGCTGGTTTTTCCAGCACAAAGGTCTGGGTCCTGGAGTGGTAGGGTGCGTTTAACCCTTTTCAGATCTGAACTGATGTGAATTGTCCAACAAAAAATATTTATATTTTGAAAAGTCTCCTTCTTTCAGTCGAGTGAATAAAAGAGCAGAAAAACTCTGAAACTGATGGGATAAAAGCTGTTGACCTGAATCTCAGGAAGGCCATTCATACCTCAGTGCATTCATTACAACGGCATTTGTTGTGTGTGAAAAGACTCTCTGCTTCAAAAACACTGCGTTGGTTAGGAATCAATCAGTTCGGACGCAGACAGACGGAGGAATCTGGGACGTAAGCGTCTGTCTCTTGTCAGGAGCCACAGGTGCTGACTGCCACCACCATCGGCACTGAGACGTCTCTGTCAGAGCCGATAAAGCTGCAGCTTTGATAAGTGTGAGAAGCAGAGAATGTCCGAGGGGGCTGTGGTGGTGGGTGGCTGGGTGGGGGGGTCTAAGCGAACAAGGCCTGTGGAACGCAAATGTGGCGCTCAGTCCGGGCGGAGCAGGCGGAGGGCTTCAGCCGAAGTGGAACGTGCTGGGCGGCGCCTCCTCCGTCCTCTGAGGCTAGCCCTAGTTTCATGGAGATGTTTATTATTGATAGAGGTGGATGATAGCCTTGGGATGAATTGCATAATCTAAGGCCGTCTCTAATGGATACAGGAAATGGATCAGGCTATCAGTCAGGTCTCCGTGGATGAAGGATGTGTCTGTGTTCGTACATGCTTGTGAGTGTATCTGTGTGCAGTAAGCCCGGGCAGCGATGTGCAGCAGTATTGTCTACAAAGTATTTGGAGGTGATGAGTGAAAAACAGGCTTAGGATGTGCCAGAAGTCTGTTCTATTCTATGTAACCCCATAACAAAGCAGCTCCCAAAGTCAAATCAGATTAATTACGGGGCACAAAGTGAACAGAAAGACATCATCACCGATTTCACAGAGACATTGTTGCTGCCCATCAATCTGGAAAGGGTCATACGGCCATTTCCCAACAATTTGAGCTGAAAAGAATTTTAAGAGGTGGAAAACATTGAAGACAGCAGCCAATCTTCCCGGGAGTGGACGTCCCAGCAACTTCACTTCAAGGTCAAACTGTGCAGCGCCCAGAGAAACTGCACGAAAAGCCCAAGAGTAACATTTCAGACTCTCGCCGCCTCATTTAGCATGTTAATGTTCAAGTTCATGACAGTACAATTAGGAAAAGACCGAACAAGTGTGTGCTGCTTGTCGGGGCTGCAGGACAAAGCCTCATACAGTATTTTTCAATAGAACATGGGAGCAAAGCCTTGGTTTGCAAACTGTATCTAACGATAGCACAGGAGTTGTGGAACAGACTAGGAAGACATGGGGGTGTTTGGCCATAATACAGAAAAGCACATATTACAGAAACCAGAAACATCAAACCAACACAAACAACTTAAATAAACTGTCCAGCATGGCGGCGTAGCACCAACGGTTTGGGCTTGTTGGGTGGTGTGGTTGACAGTTATTGCTTGCGTCTGCTTAAAGCTGCAGATGGCAACCCTGAGAGACTTAGCTTGAAAAGGTCTCACATCTAGCTCCCTACACCTCTGAAAATCTGATGTTCAACCATGTTTTATCTCTCTTTTTTGCTTGTTTCTCTTCCCTGGTCATCTTTGCTGTGTAAGGTAAACAATAAAAGTGTTCTTCTTACCGACTTCTTACCAATGATGAAAAAAGTTACAGTTAACTTATAAAAGTTATGTTTATCACAAAGTCATAAAAACTTCAATCGCTCCAGTAACTGAAGTTTTAAAAAGTCAATTCTTTTGAGGCAACAAGTTTCCATTTTTTCATTTCTATAATTTATTTTTATTCAATGAATAGACAAACATTGGACGATGGGAAATCTGGTCTTTATCACTAGTTGTAACCGAATTATGAGGTCAGGCTGACAGAAGCCGGTGCTGAGCCCAATCATTGTCCATGTCTGATGTAGCAGGTAATTAATCCTTAAAGGAATCACTAGGAGGATGGAGGGTGGAGGAAAATAGGTAAGGGAAAAGACAGGACCGATCACAACCTCTATAAACTAGATCTGACAGGCCCCAAAACATTTATCAAGTGCTGTAGCCATTAATTGTGAATGAGAGAATTAGGGAGGTGGAAAGAAGAAAATCATCTTGTTTTGGACCTTGTTTCTTCGCCTCACAGTTGGGTCATTCATTATTGAACTTGTGTGATACATGAATTCAACAACAGGAAGCCCAGCAGCTGGACACCTTGCAGTCACCAAGTTGATCATGAACTCTGAAGTATTCCAGAGTTAAATGTGAGAGCACTTGTCTGACACATGCAGCCAGACAGCGATCCCAAACATGGCAGCAAATCTAAAACGTTGTGACTAAAAAGAGAAAAGCATCAAGGTGTTGCATTGGTCAATGTGACCTAAAGAAACTGTGCATTTATAAAAGTCTGCAAATCTGAATGAACTGGAGCTTCCACATAAAGCAAAGTGGCCCAGAATTCCTTCATAATGATATGAGACGATTGTTACTCAGGGTGGTTGTGGGATCTGGAGTTAGTTTTTTGGTTTTGCTGTGAAAACAGTCCATCTTCATCCACATGGCAACAAGGAAACCCCGGAGTGTAAACACAAATGGCTTCCGCTAAAAACTGTGAAGACATCTGCAACTCAGATTAAACAGGTTTTAAAATAGGATGTAAACATTTGCGGAAGCGACTGCGTAGCTCACAGATTTTAGTCGTGCCGAGCTTGACTCATGATTTCTGACAGATTGTGTTCGCTGGATGGATTTTGGGCCAAAGCCAGGAGAAGTTATCCACAGTTTATCCTGCGTAAGACTGCTGAGTGAGTCAGTGCCGGGAAATGCCCGTAAGCAAGACTGTAAGATAAGCAGGCATGAATCCTGGTTAGATGACAAGTTGATTATTATTATGCATTTTGAAATGTAGCTACCACATAATGGACACTTTACATTAGTTTGAAATACAAGAAAGAAAAGCCAATATGGGACAGAAAAAGGTGGAGTTTGCCAGTAAAACAGGTGGGAATACCAACAGGAGAACCTGAGGGATGCTGGTTGAGTCACGGATGTAGTCTTCGGATTGCATCAGGTACTGCAGACAGCTGTGTGGGTGGACAATAGTTGTCTGAGATCATGAGACGTTATTGATAATGCCTGATAAATACAGATTAAGAAAGCCTCTGAGCACTTGTCGAATTATGTAATATTTTCAAGGCTTAAAGAAAATAAAGGACTGAGGTTGCAGAATGGAAAACCTTAAACATGAAATCTAACGAGTCTTTGCAACCAACAATGTGGTGGTTGTTATGGATGTAGCGGGACTAGAAAACAATCAGGGAAGCAAGTCAAATGTTCAGGTATCAATATCAAATGGCTCAATACGAGCTGAATAAATCAACTCTGACTTTTTCCCAGTCTGTGTTAAATGTCAGATCACTAATTATTTTGGTCAGGGCAGTCTGTGTGCTGTAATTAATTCTGCGAGCTGACAGAACGTATGGAGCTGTGACAGATCCTTCCTCGGCAAGGAAGTTGTTGATTTAATTAAAACCTCATCACCCGATTGAAGGAAAAATGGAGGAGTGAATATATGTCAGTATGTCTCTCTCTCTCTATCTTTTGAATAAACAAAGGATGTCATTGCTGCTGTCAAGAAGGTTTGATGTATTTATGATTTATACGAACTGTGCTTGAATTTCTAATAGTGGCTTTGCTGTAATGAGTGGCTTAATGTGGCCACAGAGGATTGGGGGGTAAAATAATGTAAACGTGCAGCCAGCCGGTGCAGCAGCCCCGCGGGAAGCAGCTCCACATGCTGAATGTGCAGCATCGCTGTAGGTAAACTATTGATTCCCTTCCTTTGCCATAATGCTTCCATTTTCTTCTAAATGCTCTGCTGCTTTTTTCCAACCCTTTTCCTCAAACCTGCTTTAATCTAATGTTTCACCTTTTGTCTGTTTAAGTGCCCTTGCACAGGTGGTGTTTGATCCATTGATGCCATGATCAGTGATCGATCATTTGTGCAGCATTTCCAAGTATGTGTAGTGAAATTACATAAGATCATGGCAACTCTTTTGTCCCTGAAGGGAAATGTGGCAGAGACGCTGGCGTGGCACAAAGCTGCTTCCACAATCAGTCGCATTTGTCTCAATATTAAAAGTCATGAAAACAACATAGGACATTGGTCACAGCACAGAATTGAAAATGATTAACCTTATTATTACCTGCATTGTTGTGCAGAGGTGATCTGAATTACACAGCTAAATAGAAATACTTTATTTAACTGCAGATACTAATTTTAGTGATTTGAAAAAACACCAAAATGAGCAGATAATTAATGCTGCAACCAATACTAATCTAATGGTTTTAGAATTGTTGAATATCGGTGATTTAACCCAGAAACCAGCTTCATTGTACACTCACTTTATCAGATGCATCTTGGTAGCGGTTAAACGAGGTAAAAGAAACATTCATCAAAAATTTTCTTCATATATAAATATGATAGCATCACACTGTTGCTGCAGACCAGGATGGATTCATGCTTCCATGTTACTGATGCAAAATTCTGAGCCGACCGCCTGAATGTGGAGCTGAAATTAAGTCTCATCATGTTTTCCAGTTTTGGTGATCCTGTATGAATTGTAAACAGTGATTATTTTAGTTACTGTTGCCTTTTTATCCTCCCCTACCCCGTTCTCCTCTGACATTAAGCTTTGATTGTGTGAGCAAGTCCAAGTACAGACCAACAACCGAGTCACCAGAATCAGATGTTTCCCTCATTCTGGTGTTCAAATTGAACTTCAGCAATTGGTCTTGATCATTTATTCACTAAATGTACTAAACACATTGAGTTGCTGCCATGCAACTGACTAATCAGCTATTTGTATTAACATGCCGATGAACAGATGTTCAACCTGATAAAGTTGCCAGTGCGGTGTGTATAGACACACCCTACATTCTACATATCAGCTATATTTTATTATTTGCTGCTGAAACTGTAATTATTCTGGATAGTAATTTAATCGAATCCTTTTCATTTCTAAACTAAAAATGTTAAAAAACAACCCATGATTGAAAACTGCAGCTTTTCTGACACAGCAGAGAAAAGAAAGAAAATATATCTGTTTTGTCATCCTGGAAAGTAAAAAAGAGAAACAAATGATTTCTTTTAGCTTTAATGAGCAAAGCAATCAGCAGTGCAGTGAAATAATAGAAACCTTTTGTGTGACATTAAAAGAAATCAGAAAGTTTCATCCTAGCCGTCAAGTACAGTATGTTCTACAGCTCACATATAAAGGCACAATTTGAGCTATGTTTTTTTATCAAAGCACTGCTACTGTTTTGCATGAACGAAGGGTTTAATGGACGTTTGTTTGCATGTAAAGCTTCACTACAAGTTTGCAGCTAACTGTCCAACCCAACCTTTTTCATCTGCTGCAGTAGGTTAAATGAACACAGGTGATTGTAACCATGGGGAACACCATATGAAACACCCACCATCCATGTGCCAATCAAGTGTTTACAACAGCATTCTCAGGAACATTCAGATTACTTACAAGTTGGTTCCTACGAGTACTGGGAACCTGGAAGTGAGAATATCTCAGTTCCAAGGAGCGAGATTCAGATTTCTGACTTGGAAAGTCTGGAGAACCTCATTAAGCCCTTCTTAAATTCCAACATGGATGCCCTGAGCATACTATAAGAAGTGATAGAAGTGAACAAATGCTGTATGTACTACAGTTACTGTCCATTGGGGTCTCATTAAATGAGTCACCATTACCCAAACTTATTGGAAAACATATTGCTGCAGAGTTTTGTCTACAGAAGGTAGTTTTATGTGATGCAGGCAGCCTGTATTTGCCAAAAAATACAAATTACCTTTGGATTACAGTAACTGACTGAATGAGACAGCATCTTTTAAGTGACCTTCTATGTGAAGTGGCTCTGATACAATCAACTGAACTGAATGAATACTAATAACCAGCTAGTGAGAAAACCCTGCTGTTTTTTGTTTTTCTAACCTTGAAATAGTTCCTTGGGTACGGATGAATCATCTATTATGCTGAGGAACCTTCCTAACCTTGTACCAGACAACAAAGTATTCTTTTTGTCTCAACATATATATATATGCTATATTATCTCTGTGTAACATTGTGATGAGAGGGCATGAGATAAATATCTGAAGCATTTTCAGCTGAATATTTATTGAATATCTTCTTTTTTAGTGCTGCAGACCCAGATTCATGTGATTGTCTTTCTTCTGAGTCCTTCCAACTTTCTCCTTATACTTTTTCTTAATCCCATGACGTGTTCCAATGAGGTCAAGGAAAGAGCCTCAGAAAAGACAATAGGAGGTCATTTAACAAAGACAGACCTCCAAAGCACAGAGAATACAAACAAATGCACCATTTCACTGCTAGTGTTGATGTCTAGCTTCGTTTATGTCTCTAATGTCTTCTAACTCCGTCCCTTTGTTGCAGGTTCCACTTTTATTTCAGTAATTTGTGAAAACAAAATGTAAACAGTGTTTTGGTCTGAATTCATCTCACTCGCAGCATCTGCACCTTATAAAGGAAATGTAGCATCTGAGATTTCATTTAGCATTTAGTGCACAATCAGTTTCTCCTCTGATATTTCTTCTACATCATTTGTATAAATGTGTTGGCTAGTGAAGGTGTTTTTATTCATTTCAATCAAACTTAAACATTTCTCAAGCCTCTTAATCCATCCTCACAACATGTGTACACATCTGTGTTTGTGTGACTCTATATTAATTATGCCATTTCCAAAGCTTTGCTTTTTCTCTTTGCTGAAACTTTAAAGAACGAACATGAGAATGATTTGCCATAAACATTATAATTGATGTAGATATATGATAATATGTTTATGTGAGGTCCAAACTAATCATGTGAATGTAAAATAATTTTTTTTCCGAAGTTAGAAAGTGTCTCAACAAACCCCTGAGCATGAAGGAATTAATGCTATTCTTCTACACTGCATGCACTCGCTACTTGTGCTATTCCAAAAATAACCATCACATGTATTATTTGTCCATATTAATCATAAGAACCATGGGAAATCAATATACTTAAAGCAAAATTTCGCTGCGGTCTGTTTTCATCTTTCCTTTCATACATGTGAGTGACGGAGAAAGGAACGTTCAAGATAGCTCCAGTATTTAGCCGAGCAGGCAGCTAGCAGCCCAGCTAATGACAAGTATCGGGCAACTTCTCCCGTGTAAGTTCACCCTAAAAACGTGCGTTTTTACCCACACTGAAGTGTCTGATTGTCTCAACGAGTGTCCGACAACGTACTTGAGAGGAGAAATGAACGCAAGTATCTGTATTATATGGCGATCGCCAGGTTTTGTTATGTTTTGGTGTTTGTTGTCTGTGTCCAAATCTCGCAGGATTATTCCGGAATCGAGCGATAACTCGCGTCAAAACACCGGTGGGACATTCCACTACCTGACACCAAACGATGGCAATCGCCAGGGAATACACATACTTTAGTTCATTGCTCCTCTCTAGTTTGTTGTCTGACACTTGTTGACACTATCAGAGTACTTCAGTGTGGAAAACAAGCACGTTTTTAGGGCAGATTTACATGTGAGCGGTTGCCCAATACTTACCATTAGCTGTGCTGCTAGCTGCCTGCCCGGCTAAATACTGGAACGATCTTGAACAGTCCTTTCTCCATCACTCACATCTAAGAAAGGGAAGATGAAAACATAACCTCGGGTTAAAAAAAAGCGAAGTTCTCCTTTAACAATACTTTTTAAAAAATCATTCACTAAACTAAATGCATTATTTAAATCCCCTCATTTCTGATCTGAAGCTGTACCTAACATTAATTTCCTTTCATTTAGGCTTCATTTTTTTCTGTGCCATATTTTGCCTGGTTATTTTCCATAACTTACAGAAGCTTTTATGTTTAACACTCAGGAGTCATTGGACGCGCCGCCGCGTCTTTTTTACGTCGCCGATTTACGACGACCTAGAAGCGAGACGCAGCGACGTAGCTTCTCCATTCCAACTTTATTGAACAGGGCAGGCTTCACTCTGCAATGCAGTTTTTAAATCGTGTTTTTTGACCAAGTAAAACCAAACCTATGAGGGGAAAAGTGCGGGACACTTTTTCATGTATGTTACCGTGATGTTTGATGCAGAAAAAAGCTGCAAAAACTGACTTTTCTAGCTAACGTGCTAGCAACCAGAAACTAACAAGGTCTTCTGACAACAGAGCTTCCTATTGGTG
>JAVQJG010290610.1:0-25631 GCA_036024015.1 Craterocephalus amniculus | reverse complement strand
TTTTCTCAAAACGAAAAACTCCCGATATCTCCGGCTACATGATGAACATCAAGAAAGTGTTCCAGAGTATTATTCAGCATGACGGTGAGTACAAAATGAAGGCACATCATTCGGAGGGCAGAGTATTCCTTTAAGCACATCTTAAAGGTCCTCTCACAGATTGCTAATTTATTTTGAATGACTTCACGTCCTTAATTTATTCCTATTAACACTACCATGCTGTGATAGGGATATAATTGCAGGAACAAGGTTGTGCTAAATATATTCCAATACTTTTTATTAAATCCTAAAGACAGAACTTAATGGTGCTTTTTGCAACAGATTTAGTATGAAGCAATCCTTTTAAAGAAGCATAATGCAAGTTCTAGCTGTATTCCATAAGTCTGCCCCCTCCAGTGACAAGTGTAAGTGATGTCAATGTTGTGTACGTGCACGGGCCGCTTCTATTTAACTACGTTCGTCTTTGTTTACCTGTACTGCACTCAGTCCGAGCCCGGAGTTAGATGCACCCTATTTAAATAAAGCATAACATCGCTAGGATAGTTAAGCCGAATGCATATAAATGCCAAACATTTATTAGCTGGTATGCTAAAGTAGGGTTAGTGTTACATACGAAAAATGTAGCATTGCAACATTATGTGTCCTGGTTTCCATCATACATCACATTTACCTTTTTAGTAAGCAGAGTGCCAGCTGAGGGTCTCTTTTTATTCCCAGAGCAGATCGGAGCTCCTTCCATTTAGAAAGCTGCTCCAATGGTAACTTTCATTTTGTTCCTTTGGTCCTTTTCTTTGTCTTCCAGGAGTATGTGTTTAATAGGTTCTTGAGGCCATAGGTCTCTTGTTATCCATGTTTAGTGGTCAGTGTTGTCTCCATGATGCACTAATGGCAGCGGAGTAAACAATACAATTCTGGCAACAGCCAGGTTAACAAGCATGCGCAACAATGTCTACGCATGCTCGCCCTGAAGATTCAAGCCTAAATACCTCTAACTGAGCAGCAGAAACCGGACAGGGGAGCTGAGGTGAATAGAGATAAGCTCATCCCGCACATCAGGCAATTGTAAGAGGATGTTAGGGAAAGAAAATGATATTATTTATCATTTTAACTTGCGCAATGCACCTTTAACTAAGACTATACAGAAAATGTTATCATGAGAGGAATGTACATTTGAATGTACATGTGGTGGATTAAATTTACCTACTAAAATTGTATTGCTACGTGATTGTATTCAGATTTTCAGGGCCTTTTAACAAAAGAAAACTAACAGAATGACTTTTGTTGTCACGTGAAATATAGCTCCTGTGTTTTGCGTTAGATCATTTAAAAATTCAAAAATATTGGACAAAGGCCGATGGCTTGTTCACCAGCAAAATTTTAAAATTCATTCTTTGGTACATAGGAATGTAGTGGAGTGATACCCCCACCCCACACCGTATCCTTTTTTTCGTCAGTTGCAAAAACAAGTAGCAGCAAGTACAGTAGTGTTAAATTCATCGAACAGTAATGAATAATGTAGACTGCAACATGGTAGTGGCAGTATCATTGTATGGTGATGCCTTTTTCATCAGAAATTGCATAGTCTCATTGAATTATGAATACAACTGAATACAGACTGGTCCTTGGAGCTAAGCTGCTCTGCAGTGCAGGGAGCGGAGCAGAGGCACAGGTGACACTTCACCTTTTTAACACATTACTGATTGAAAGCACACGGCCTACACAAGAGCAGCTTGAGAACAAATCTTACATCATCCCTGAGTTATCTAACTAGAACTTCAAGGACTATCTATGGAGAGACCTGAAAAGGATAGTTACAGAGATAATCCCCAGCTAATCTGAAAAAGCTTGAGAGGATCTCCTATTATGTATATAGGGAGAGAGGATTCAAAAGTAATAACTTCTAAAGAAGCTGATTTACAATTTCTTTTGCAAATGAATGATTAAAGATTTTGGGTTTATATCAATGAGGATCACAAAATCATACACGTATCTGTCCTGCATTTTATGACTGTGTGAAATTAAAACCTGTGAGATTTTTTCTTGTGTGCACTCTTGTTCACAATCTCCCTATACAGGTCATATTTTACCTTGATCATTCCATGCTTTCTTGTCCCTCTATTTTTTTTCTGTATATAATCCAGGTCCCTGATGTTGGCTGAATTAGTAGGATGTTCTTCATCTAATCTAGCTCAACTGGAAACTTGTCTGCAGCAGGCCGGTCCTCAAAACATCACAGATAAGCAATATGAAGTCCTTACAGAGCCTTCACTCATAGGCTTACCCTTTACCCCTTTTGTTGATGGGGACTTCCTACCTGCTAATGTTGAAGTTAGTATCTTTGTGAATTTATATATGTTTTTGTTTTTGCAATTGTATGTGAAAAAATCAGAGTTGTGCATGAAGGTGTATATTTTATAAATAATGTTTTCATGCTGATGTACATTAAGCTGTTAAGCTACATAAATTGCAGCAGCTAACAAGCTGTCAACTAATGGTAGAAACAATGTATTTGATCAGTAATTGCACACTTTTAGTCTATTTTTTTTATTTCTGTGCCGACTGGAGAAATGTAGACTGTTCCCAAGTCAGATTGTTCCTTCGTACATCATTTTTTACTCATATATAACCTTTTCTTCTTTTTATCCTCCTGCAGGAGCTGCTAAGTAGCAGTAATCTCCCAAAAAAAGAGCTCATGATTGGCTTAAATAAGGATGAAGGCACCTACTTTCTTGTTTATGGAGCACCTGGTTTTAACCTCACCGGTCAGAGTCTGATCACCAGGAAACAGTTTATGGAGGGTGTCCGGCTAGAAATGACCACCGCAAGTGATGTCACAAGAGAAGCTGCCATTTTTCAGTACACTGATTGGACTGATGAGGATAATGAGATGAAAAACCGTGACTCACTGGGCAGTCTGGTTGGAGACAATGAGTTTGTTTGTCCTGTGTTGGACTTTGCTTACAAGTGAGGACTGAGCTCTTGTCTTTAAGATCTTCAATGCTGGTTAAAAAGCAGAATAAAATGTGAACTTTTTTACCTAAAGTTCTGTCTGAAACTTGCATTTAAACTAAAGATTTCTTGCACGATAGTGGCATTTTGTTAAATTGTTACTTAAACATATTTCTGTATTTTTCATGATTTTTTTTTCCAGGTACTCACAGCGTGGTGGAAAGACATTTCTATATTTATTTGACCATCGATCATCCATTAATCCTTGGCCAGAGTGGATGGGAGTAATGCATGGCTATGAGATAGAATTTGTCTTTGGAATGCCTCTGAATACTTCCCTTGGATACACCAAGAATGAAGTTAACATGACCAAGAAGTTTATGAAACACTGGGCCAACTTTGCCCGAACTGGGTAGGTAAACAAGATGATCGACAAATCAGGGTGTGTGAAGAGCCTTGTCTACTGCATTTTTTGATCTTCATTTCAGGAACCCAGAGATTATTAGTGCTACCTGGCCAATGTTCACAGTCTCACAGCAGGAATATGTCACTCTGAACTACAACCATCCAGAACAAAAGAGGATGTTGAGAGCAAGAGAATGTCACCTCTGGAACAAATTACTGCCTCAAATACAGACCACCTCAAGTAAGGCCCATGGAGATAGCTCATACATATCTGTGTAAAATCTTTACATAGTTGCAAACACATAAATCCACATACATTTCTTTCCAGTCTCAGTATAGAAGACTGCAATGGTTGTAGGTAGCATTGTTTCAGGCTGTGCAAGGGAGGCGTTTTTACCTTATTTAGCCAGTGAAAGAGCTTTGCAATACTCCCTTGCTCTACCTCTGCTTAACCACAGTTTGGGATGTCTAAGTGGGAGGAATGGAACGTCAGTAATCCCATGAACATTACACAAAGGGTGAAGAATACTTACGCACCCCCTGACTGACCTCTCTCTGCAATCATGATCAAATAAAGCTCACAATGTAAATAAATTACACTTCTACTAATATAATTGTTTGAAGGCAAAAGGCTTGGATGAACACACTTTTGCGCAGGTCTGGTCAAAATTTTGGGCAATCAATGGTTTGATTAAATTGTCCTTTATCTGGGGCAGAATAATTACATGGCACGCATGTTTAACGGAACTAAACAGTCATTTTATGGAGCAATCTCTAGAATGACTAACAAACACCATACAACATTTTTCTCAACCTTTTCCCCAAGTTCTCCAAGACTAAACCTGACTAAACCTGTTAAAACTCATAAGACTCCCATATATTAGATGTGGTATATTTTATTTTTTTGATCAAGTATTGTTTTCTTTTCTTTTTTTCTTTAAGTAAAATGTTGTTGATCATAAAAATCATCCAAAAGCCAACATCACCATGTTAATAAGGTTTCTATGTGCTCTTTTGTGATTGTTTTATATTAATCTCTCTGCCCCCTCCTTCTTTTTTTGTCTTTTCACAGATAAGCTGGAGTCTTGTGTGAATGCAAGTGGGATTATTGTCTGCTGTAATTACTTATTCTTCCTTACTTTACTGGTTATAAGTTTAGCCTGTTGATGGAGTAAGGGGACCTCCCTTTTCAGGATCTATGACAAGGCTCTACACTTCAGCCTTTTAAACTAAGAAAAGTTTGATAAAAGTTTCATCAACAACCATACAGTATATATATATATATATCAAGTGACCTGTCATCTGAAAGTAAGCATGTAATTGATGGTCATAGAAAACAATAACTTGTATATGGTTTCTAACTGTTAAATTTTGAAGCTTAATTTAAACAAATCTGAAAGTTAAATCAATTTGCTCTTTGTTGTAATAAATATTTTTCTATTTTTTTATTTTCCAGCTAAATTGCAGGCATCATAATGAGAAAAAAAATATTGTTTTGGCTCCATTTATCATGCCCTTTGTTGCTAGATTTCGAGCATGCCGTAAATATTTCAAACAATTCAAAAATGAAGTAGTACTAGTAGAAGTAGTAGTAGTCTAAAATGAAGTATCTGATTTCAGCTTGAATAAGGTGGTTAATTTAGAGGTGTACATTCAGCCACATTTTTCCTATCAAATAATTGGTGACTCATATTTATTGAATTGTTCCATGTAATTTTTCTTTGATTTTAATTGGCTATAAAATGTCAAAAAACGGGTGAAATCATAAGGACACGTGACAAAAAACGGGACAGCTGCAGCAGTCAGTCACCTACAATTTTTGTATATATTTATTTATATTTGAGGCCTTCACTTTTCCAGTCCCTTTTTATTGTAAATATCAAATGAGACAAGTTGAGAATCAGTGGTATGTGAGTCCTAGAAAAGGTAAGATCTCTACTAATCATACAGTATAAATATAATGCAAACATATTTTGCTTTTGAGTATGAATATCTATAAGAAGCATTATGAACTGATCCAAATTCCATATAGTCAACAACAATGAAATTATAAACTCCCCGGTCTTGAAGGGTGTAAATTCAATAGTCTTTTTTAGAATACAAAGCAACAACAAAGACACAAATACAACACAAAACCATCCATCCATCCGTCCATCCATTTTCTGTACCGCTTAATCCAACTGGGTTGGGGGTTTGCTGGAGCCTATACCAGCTATTAACAGGTGAGAGGCAGGCTACACCCTGGACAAGTCGCCAGTCTGTCACAGGGCCATGAATAACGTATTGTTTCCTCTAACTTCTTAAGTTAATCATCAAGTTTGGTTGGATCCAGTCTGACATTAAATCAGTAACTCTTTCCTGAAGAGTGGAACTCTTTGCTCTGTGGTAAGATCATAGACTGTAAAATAAATGGACAAACCCTAAAACCACGTGACCCATAGGATTCTGATGAGCTGAAGTAATGCACATTGGGCGGTTCCTTCCTTCACCATCTTGGCACCGTCACGAGTCTTGTGACTGCCATAAAGCCCAAATGGCCGGCGAGGAGGCACGGAGAGAGGGGCTTTGATCATGAGGAGGGACGATTGACACCAATCAAACGCCGAGCTACGAGCTAACAAAGGTAACTTGGAGCAAACGGGAGCTAACCAGCCAATGGAGGAAGGCGGGTTAAAGACACAAAGCACTGTTAGCAGCTAAAAAACATGGGTGTGCTACGCTAGGCCTCGTTTTCCTGGATATCTGGCATCTGTCAATCAAAAGGTCATGCCTATACTGTAAGAAATGAGGAATTTTAGGATTAAATAACATGTAAAACAGAAGAGTTAGAATTTTGTCACTCCCCCCACAGTTGTCATGACAGTAAACCTGATATTTTAATCCTAAAATGTTTTTTTGAACCAGGCTGTAAACATGTTTAATTCTGCTGTTAAGTCAGCCTTTTTAACATGGGAGTCAATAGGATAAGATGCAAGTTCGTCTTTAAAAAATTACCCCAGCATCATCAGAATGACTTCATGTGACTGAAAAAGTCGTAAAAATTAAAGAAAATAAATTCTTGGTATAAAAACATTGAACATGGCAACAAATCTGGAAATGTCCTGGTGTACTGTAGCAATTTAAGCCAGGAAGGCAAAAGCAAGAAGTTCTGTCAAAGATCCACAAGGAAGTATCAACTGTGACCCTCGCAAGATACATTTCTATAAAACATGTAAATCCCAAATAAACCCAATGAATAACATTATTGACTAATTACCTCCGCCATGGAGGTTATGTTTTTGCTGGCTTTTGTCTGTCTGTCTGTCTGTCAGTGTACAAGATAACTCAAAAAGTTATGGGCAGATTTCGATGAAACTTTCAGGATAGCTTGGGAATGATGCAAGGAACAGTCGATTAGATTTTGGTGAAGATTTGGTGAAGATCTAGTTTTATTTGTAATTACAATGTTCCAAAATTATGAAAACAGAATGCTTTGGGTTCAGCTCTCCCCATCGGTGAGCTCCATGAAGCTCTCCAGTATGTGCACAACATAAAATCCCAGTACCATATGGTTATCCAGCCGAATTATTCATGGAACAATTGACAGCGCTGGCACGTACATTTTACAAAAGAGAGGACAAACCAAAAAGACCTCCAAATATGATGTATGCCAACATTTCTCTATTATTAAAACCAAGAAAAATCCCACACTTCCAACCAGTTATGACCAATTTTATTAATAAATAGAGATCTTAAAATGATTAGTAAAGCTCTCTTCAATAGGTAGACATTCTACAATGCCTATGATGCTGTAGCAACATTAAATAAATGTAACTTTCTCTGGCTCATGGCAGCTTGCGTTTTGCCTGCTATGGGTGGTCAGAGCTGCCTATTTTGGGCACCACCATAAATATTTACATTAAGCATGCAACTGATCACATCTATATGCGATATTCTGCATGAATCAAATCCAACCTGACATACACATAAGTGGAAATTACATTTGATTGTCTGCATAATAACTGGAGCCTGTTGTACACAAACCGGCCAAACCAAGGCTCAGGTCTTAGGAATTTAAACCTTGTCAATTGTTGCAATAATTTATCTTGTGGAAAGAAAAATAAGAGTTTAGAAAGTGTATATTAAAAATACAAGCTCCAATGCAAAAAGAAAAAAAAGAAAAAGAAATTCCCTCCCAGATATGAATTACATAAGCCTGTTGATGAAATGACCTGAGACCAGAACATGCTTCATTTTGGTATCATGGTTTGGATGAATCATCAAGGCTCCACAGGGAGGATAACAGACAAAATAACTTAAAAATTCTGTTTGCATAGAAAAAAGAAAGATAGATTCAAGGAAGACTGACTAAAAACATGGAAAATGAAATCAGTGGAAACGCAGCTGTCGCAGTGATCATGTATAGATTGTCAAGTGTAGATTTTCTATACCATTATTCAGACCCAGACAACATGTCATCTGATATATACCAGTACAGTCAATCTCTGAAAACAAAGTTTATAAGTGAAAGCGTACTCTTACACGCGAATCTTGAAAATTAGACCCCTTTTTAAGTATGATAAATATTTTAGGTGCATTGAAGTAATTTGACGGCTCTGATGATATCAGCTGTATTTAGAGTGTACAGGGCGAGAGCAACAGCAGTAAATACACAGTCCCAAGAATAAAGCACAGAGATGGGAGTATGTTTTCTTTTGAACATGAACATAATAGTTATACTATAACATAATAATAGATGGCACCAAAATTGAGCAGATATACCAATAAACTGACTGAAATGAGGGATTATTTTCTGAAGATGTGATGAATCCTGTATTTTATTAATCCAGATTACAGTGTCAATGTTGCACAAATGTTTATGACTGATGGAAATAACTGAACATTTGATGGATGTGCCTTATGTTCCAAGAACCGCAGAAGGAACGGAAGGTCACTCAGATAATATCTTCCTCAGATCACCCTCATATCTTACACTGGCTCCTTTTGTATCTTGTTTTGGCTTCTGCACTGTCTGAAACCATGGAAACCACGTTACGGGCTACAGCCCTTTCAAGCAGTATGAACAAATGTGTCCTTATGATTTCTTCAGCTTGTCCCTCACTATCAAGTCTGGACAGGGTCTGAACACTCCCTGTTAGGATTGTTGCCTAAAAAAATGCACAAAAGAACACTGCTGGAGTTCCATTTTCACTTATTTATCTCCCCTGTGAGTGTGATCTGGCCAAGTATGTTGACTGATTTGAATCCAACACTTTAGGAATACTTGGAAAAAAAACAGGATGTATCAAGTACTCATTATCATTCACAGGGCAACCAGCACTGCTGTTTTGTCAAAGTCCCTGGCATCTCTTTGATAGACCCAAGGTGTCCTTTGTCATTCGTGCATTGATGCACTGACCATGGCAAAATAATGTTGACAGTGAATGGAGCAAATGTCATTCTGGCCTATTGAACAAGTGGCTTTCCTTATAGGACAGGGGGAGCCCTAGGACAGAGGAGAGTCAGGAAAAATCACAGGATTTAATAACAACAGGTGAACATTTGAGACAGTCTTGGAAGTAATCTATACCCTTTTACTTTATTTTCTTTCTACTCTTCATTTTTCCCTGATGTGCTTTCAGTCATCGTTACTCATCGTTTCAGCTGTGGCTCGAAGTCGTAGTGACTTGGTTGGATTAGGGTGGTATTATTTCTTGCATGGGCTTAGGTGTGGATGCATTAATGGTTAGTTTTAGGAGCCAAAACCACTTAGGAGCTTCAGGCAGGTTCAGTTAATTAAAATAATTAAATATGTTGAAAACAGATTCTTAAAGCATCAAGCTGTGATGCTTTATCAAAATATATGGTCCAGAGTTCAGAGGTCAGAAAAAAGCGGTACATTGCCCATGTGGTTGTCAACCATTTTTATGTCTACTTAAATGTTTTTTTAAGAAATAAGATAGACATCATTTGTTAACCTGATTAAATATGTTTGCGTTGAATCAGTGCAGTCCACTGAGCCGCTCATATAAAGGATTTAACTCTTATCATGTCTCACCCAAACAGTGAGGAAAGGGAGATGTGGAGAATTTAAGAAAGATTTGGCTAAACTGGTCACACAAGACGTAACGACTGGCAAATGATTAGCATTTTTCAGAGGAATCACACTATCAACTCATTTAAAATGTTTGATAAGTGCAATTACATTCAAAGTAAGGTTCACGAAAACTAACACAGGAAAGATTACTACAGTACAAAGAAAATAAAGACATTCTTGTAAGTAACTAAAATGAAGCTTTTGTGGGAACAATGGTTATTTTAAACCTTGCTTTACATCTCCACTACATAATGACTGCAATGTGACTGTGTTGTCATGAACACAAGGTTAGCTGGAGATGGAAAGTATTACATGGACTGTATCGTCAAGTCCTTAAATGGGATCAAGTGGTATGCTTGTGCTTATTATTTTGCTTTGCTCAAGTATGAGATATAATCAGAATTTGAGAGTGCTACCAAGGCTGAGCTATTTCCTTCTTAGTCTCCGATTTTCACCAGGATATTGGTGCAGATGAACTCCCATGTCTGATACTTCTTTCCACAATCAGACATAGTGCATTTTGTACAAAGGGCCAGAGCTTCTGGTTAAAGCGAAGGTGGTAACATATTTTTCCCCCCAGAGGTCCAAAAAGCACCCGCAGTTCTTCATGGAATACAGGCCCATAATGCCTGCTAAAGCACAGGCTAGACCAGAATGTTTTTTTCTTCTTCTTTTTCTTTTTTAAGCAACAGCCATTTCCTGGACATGTTTGAGAATTTTGGGAGAATGAGGATGCTGTCAAAGGGGATAAGGAGGCGATAAGGCACCGCAAGTCCAACAGAAGAAGATATGCCACTGATACAAGAGGCCATCAAGTGGATTTCCCCTCTGAAAGTAGCAGTCACCCTTCTCTGAAAGGAAAAAAAACAAGAAAAAAAGAGAAAAGCTCACCGTCTCAATGACCTCTCCAGTCTGGGGCAAACTGCAGAGGCATTTCCACCCAGATGTGAGCAATCTACTGGTTATTTCCCACATGAAGAAGCAATTCAGACAGGACTTTGATGGTTACACATGACCTCCCCTACTAAGCCTTGGCGCTTGATCCATGCTTTTATGACCGAGCTGTCCAGAAAGATACTGACATGAAGTGCATCATATTCATGAAGATAACAGCAGTTTCTATTTTCTGACAAGGTAATGTATTTTTTTAATCCAAATTGCTAAACATGTTTTATAACATGGACATGTCTAACTTAAGCCGGGCAAAAGTTTAAAAGACCTTAGGTCAGGTTTCTGCAATCCCCAATAGGATGGCTTTAGAAATCATTTAGCTGTACGCTGAATCTTTCATTACAAAACTGTATCACATTCAAGAATATTGTCATAACATATAGTAACCTGTATGATTGGCATGCCCATATAAAGTACAGCTCAACAGCAAAATCCCTTAACCAGAGGCGTTTCAGACATATCCTGGAGTTAGCCACAAAATGCTATTTAACACCTTTGCAAAGTGGGAATGAATCTGACCTCGGCTGTCAGTTGCGTGGAAGACACCCATCATTCAAATGAGACAGGTGATTAGGGAGAGGACAAATTTAGACAGCCGAAGAGAAACACTGGGGGAGAAAAAAAAAGGAGGCAGCAGCAGTGATGGGGGACAAGGAAAATGACACCGGATAATGAAAAGGATGCAACAACAACAAGGAAAGGGGTTCACTGTCAAAAAGACAGTGGGGGTACTGGAAGTAGTTGGTGAGGAGGGAGAAAGAGACTGTAGGGTATAGAAAGAAGGAGGATGAGTTGTTTTCATGTAGACTAAGAAAAATATACGCAAACTTGAGGAAAGTGATAGAAGATGAGAGAAAAACATGTGGTAAAGGGAAACACTGTGAGGGTAATGAAAGACTGAAGAGTTTCAAAATGAGAAAGGATTGGGTGACACTGAATGATACAAGGAGAGGCAGCCAGTTTTCATCAGGCTACTGATGAGTTGAAGCACAGAAATATAATAGCATCATTCCATGGAAATTGAAAAAGAGCCAGAAAATGTCTTTTGGAAATTGTTTTTTTTTTTGGCATATTGTATGGTTTTTAAGTGGGTATAAGGATAGTTAATTCGAGCAGTGAAGCAAACATAAACAAACCTTTCTGGAAAAAACAATGAATTAGACTGATTTGACCTTCTTTTCCTTACCACTGTCTTCTTTGCAGCAATGCTGTGATGTCCTTGTCTGATTATTTTACTATCAAGGACATTTACATAAGATGTAACAATATGGAACAAACCTGTGGTTATGGGACAAGTCATGTAATGCTCCAAAGATGTTTTGGATCAGTCTTCTTTAGTTAGCAGGATGAAGCTACTCTATAATGGATATTTGGCTTCCAGGACATGTGCTTAACAATTTACCCTGAAAGAGCTGTGGATGGAAAACCAAGAAAACAATATCAGGTGATATAACAAAGAACATGAGAGAATCCACAATCCCTAAACCTTTAATTATGCTTCGCAAATTTCTATTCAAGTGAAAGTTAATCATTTGTAAATCATGCAAGGTCATGAGAAAAAGAAATTAGAAGGGACCCGAGGATAGAATTACATGAATGAGAGACATGTCTATGTCAGAAAGTGAAGTGCTTTTGTAATTTCTGAGTACATTTTCTATTAGAATTTGTTATCTAATGACAGGTAATAGACTTTCTCCTCTTCTTTCTGCAGCTGTGATGAGGACAACAGTGTAGCTTGTATCACAGAGGGTTATGGAGTGATGTACAGAATGAAAAAGAAGACAAGGAAGCATCATGGGAGGAGCTGTCATTGTCTGTTGTCACTGAATGACAAGCGAAGGAAAAGAAGGAATTAATAGTCATATACTGAATTAAGTGGTAAACAGTGCAGCATAAAAGCATCAGTGTTTGACTGTTTGTCAGCTTAAATTTCTCATGGAAACATTGTTTTTTACCATGTTCACAATTCTTTTCCCAGTAGAGACAAGTAAATGTTTACAACTGTATTTCACAATATCTTCTTTTCCCAGGACTGCACACATTTTGGTATGGATGATTCAAATTACTGTATAAAGTGAAAAGGTTTTCCATTTTTGAACGACATAGAACTTCAACAACTCAACAATGTTCCTGCTTTGTCATATTTTTCATAATGAAATTCTGCATATGTATTCAGTGTGCAACAGGTCTGGACTGTGTAGAGTCCACACTCAGCTCCCTGTTCACCACGACGGACTGATGCAGAGCCTGCATCACTGCAGACGCCGCACCGTTCCGCCTATCGATTTCCTGCTCCATCCTTACCTCACTTGTGAACAAGATCCCGAGATACTTGAACTCCTTCACCTGGGGCAGGACCCCGCCCCTGACCCTTAGAGGACAAGCCACCTTCTTCCAGCTGAGGACCATGGTCTCGGATTTGGACGTGCTGATTGTCATCCCTGCCGCTTCACACTTGGTTGAGAATCGCTCCAGCGAGAGCTGGAGATCATGGCTCGACGAAGCCATCAGAACCACATCATCTGCAAGAAGCAGAAACCCACTCCTGAGGCCACCAAACCAGATCCCCCCAACACCTCGGCTGCGCCTAGAAATTCTGTCCATAAATGTTTTGAACAGAACCGGTGACAAAGGCCAACCTTGGCAGTCGCCAACCCATACCGGAAAGGACTCAGATTTATTGCTGTAAATGCGGACCAGACTCTGACTCCGGTCCTACAGGGACTGGATCGTCCCCACCAAGGGGCCCGGCACCCCATACTCCCGAAGCCCCCCCCCCCACAGGAGTTCTTGGAGGACACGGTCGAACGCCTTCTCCAAGATCACAAAGCACATGCAGACTGGTTGGGCGAACTCCAATGCCCCCTCTAGAATCCTGGAGAGGGTAAAGAGCTGGTCCACAGTTCCACGACCAGGACGAAAACCACACTGCTCCTCCTCAATCCGAGGCCCGACTATCCGACTGACCCTCCTCTCCAGGACCCCCGAATAGACCTTACCAGGGAGGCTGAGGAGTGTGATCCCCCTGTAGTTGGAGCACACCCTCCAGTCCCTCTTTTTAAAAAGAGGGACCACCAACGTAGTCTGTCAATCCATAGGCACTGTCTCCAATGTCCACGAGATGCCATAGAGGCGTGTCAACCAGCCCCACAGCATCCAGAGCCTTAAGAAACACCGGGCGGATCTCATCCACCCCCGGAGCCTTACCAGTGAGGAGCTTTTTAACTACCTCAGCAACCTCGGCCCCAGAGATAGGAGAGCCCGTCCCCGGGTCCCCCAGCTCTGCTCATTCTTCTGGAGACATGTTGGTGGGATTGAGGAGGTCTTCAAAGTATTCCTTCCACCGACCCCGAACGTCCCGAGTTGAGATCAGCACTGCATCCCTCTTCTGATCTGCCAGATGGTGGACCAGAATCTTCTTGAAAGGAAGTCGTTCTCCATGGCCTCTCCAAACTCCTCCCATGTCCGAGTTTTTGCCTCAGCAACCGCCGAAGCCGCAGCCTGCTTAGCCTGCTTAGCCTACTTAGCCTGCCAATACCTGTCAGCTACCTCAGGAGTCCTATCAGGCCAAAAAGCCCCGTTAGGATTCCTTCTTCTGCTTGGCGGCATCCCTCACTGCTGGTGTCCACCAGCGAGTTCGGGGATTGCTGCCTTGACAGGCACCGACGACCTTACGGCCGCAGCTCCGGCTGGCCGCCTCAACAATGGAGGCATGGAACACAGCCCACTCGTACTCAATGTCCCCAGCCTCCCCCGTGACATGGCTGAAGCTCTCCTGGAGGTGGAAGTTGAATCTCCTTCTGACAGGGGATTCTGCCAGATCTTCCCAACAGACCCTCACTACATGTTTGGGTCTGCCAGGTCTGACCGGCATCCTCCCCCACCATCTGAGCCAAGTCACCACCAGGTGGTGATCAGTTGACAACTCCGCCCCTCTCTTCATCGAGTATCCAAGAAATGCAGCCGCAGATCCGACAACACGACAAGGTCGATCATGGAACTGATGCCTAGAATGTCCTGGTGCCAGGTGCACATTTGGACACTCTTATGCCTGAACAAGGTGTTTGTTATGGAGAATCAATGACGAGCAGAGAAGTCCAACAACAAAACACGGCTTCAGATCAGGGGGGCCGTTCCTCCCAATCACGCCCCTCAAGGTCTCACTATCGTTGCCCACGTGAGCGTTGAAGTCCCATAGCAGAACGAAGGAGTCCCCGGGAGGAGCACTCTCCAACACTCCCTCCAAAAAGAGTGGGTACTCTGAACTGCCATTCGGTACATAGGCACAAACAACAGTCAGGACCCTCCCTCCACCCTCCACCGGGGTAAACCCCAACACACATGCACCAAGCCGGGGGGCAACCAATATGCCCACTCCTGCTTGGCACCCACCATGAGCAACTCCATAGTGGAAGAAGGGCCAACCCCTCTCAGGGACTCGGGTTCCAGAGCACAAGCTGTATGTCGAGGTGAGTCCAACTATATCAAGTGGGAACCGCTCAACCTCGCACACGAACTCAGGCTTCTTCCCCACCAGAGAGGTGACATTCCACGTCCCAAGACCCAGCCTCTGCAGCCGTGGATTGGACCGCCAGGGTTCCCGCCTTCGGCTGACGACTCACAGTGCACCCGACCCCTACAGCCCCTGGCTCCACAGGAAAGGGGGCCCATATTATCGCTTTGGGCTCCGACTGGGCTCCATGAGCTAAAGCCCGGCCACCAGGCGCTCGCCCCCATGCCCCACCTTCAGGACTGGCTCCAGGAGGGGGCCCCGGTGACCCCCGTCTGGGCAAGGGAAACACGGGACCTGTTTTCTTCGCCATAGTAGGTGTTCAGGCCACTCTTCGTCTGATTCCTTTCAACAGCAAGGAACTCTCAAACCCCTCCACCACGTTAAGGTGGTGGCCCAAGGAGGGGAGAATTAAACTTATGAATATAAAAATGACATAGATGGGACAATAAGACCATCCCTAAATTGTATTATTGAGCACATGAGTAAAGAAAATCCACTCATTCAGTCACTTTCTCATGCATTTCAAATAATATGTGCATGCAGTAATTCACAGATATTCAAAGCAATGCTGATGTTCACAGTTTTTCAAAGTAACACATTGCATGAACAAATGCCTATAGGATATGTAGGCAAACGTTTCCTGTTGTTCTTTGAGAACATAATGTTAAGTATAAAACAAACGCTCGTTTCATAGTTCAAACAAATTTAATAGCTGAACTGAAAATTAATCAGTAACTAGATTATCTCTGGTGAGAAAAAGTAGATATATGAATTTATTCAAGATATCCTGGCCAAATTGGTTGGTTGATGGTTACAATTACAATTTTCTCTTGTCGTCTGACTGGCACCGAGAGCAGCTACAGTAAAGGAAGAGGAAAAAGTAAAAAACAAAAACAAAACAACAAAAAAAACCTCCTGGAAGAGGCTGGGGGGAAATTAATATAAAACCAATGTTTTAGTTTATTTTTCCTGAAAAAGGCTATAATTCTGAGGATTTGAGGTTTGCTAGCGAACAGGAATCCTGACAGACTAGATCGAGAGTCCTCCTGTATCAGTGCTGATGATCAGCAGTGTGAATACATGTTAATGGACTTTAAGACCTGCTAGAAAGCAGACTTTTGCCCTAATGTCCCATATGAATGGGCTGATAACCACTGATAATGTTGGTTCAATCAAGCGATAACATCTGATTCGGGTGTCAAGACAAACTTGATTAATTCCTGTTTCATTTTATTGATTTTTTCTTTTCATTTCAATTTCAATGATATAGATAAACAAAAAAACATGCACTACTCTCTTCATCCCTCCATCAGCTCTTCTCAGTGAACTGCATTTGCCAAGCGCCTTAGTGCTGAGCTGCTCTCTTTTCAATACCACTGATTAAAAATGTCTGATGCATCAACCCAACTAATCTGATTACAGATTTACTTTCCCTGAGCAAAGGTTTCCAAAGAAAGGAAAAGTGGGAAAAAAGCAAGCAATATCAGAGCATACCGAGTCAAATGGGCTCAATTGTGTCACGCAAAATGTGTGTGTTGGGGAACATGTACTTCTGTGTCTGTGAGAATATCTGAGAGTATGACTGAATATGGAGTTTGTAATTTTTAAGAAACTAACCTCTTAGGAAGGAAGAGATGAAACAATACTGTTTAGGTGTTTGCAGTGGCTCTTTTCAGAGGGAACCTGATAGCTAGGACTACTAAATCCCATTCAGATTTCTTTGTTTGACGATTTAGATTCATGTCCAATTTTTTGAAGTGGCAACTTTCCTGTTTTTGTACCATAACAACTGTTTTGGTTCTTTTTTAAAGACTGCCAGACTTTGTTTGCAGTCTGTCAAATACTTCCCCCCTTCTGGCTAAAGAGAGCTCAAACACTAAGCAACAGTAAGCTCTGCCCTTAAGCAGTGTGGACCCAGGTGCCCACTCTTAACTGGAAGAGGGAGGACAGCTGTCTCTGATGGAAAATGATCTGAGATATAATCTGACCTATTTTAATACAGATTTTTGCTTTGAAGTTTAGTGGATCAAGCAAATGTAGTGGTAATATACATAAATCTTTTAGTTGCTACTTTGCATGAGGACTCCATAATACACATCAAGCGAATGTTATTATTTTATTGGTGACACAGAAATCAGACGGCACTGGTCTAATGCAGATTAAAGGGTAACTTTTTTCAGTCATCACTGAACATTAACATTTCTTTTATGTGAAAAGCATTGCTTCTTGACTTTAGGACAGTACTGCAGGTGACCGCTGGCAATAACAGAAATACACTAAATGAATCAGATATGGACTGATATGGGTATGACAGGTGGATCTTTTTATTGTGGACGTAAAATTAAACTAAATGCATGAAAACCACACAAAATTAATCAAGAATTCATGTAAAACACTGTGCAACTAAAATATATAAGTTAGATCCTGTGAGGAGAGACTCAGTTTTACTCTGATATCACTCTGCACCACTAGATGGGACCTGAGTTACTTTATTGTTTAGTCTGCAATGGAATAATACAGGAACATACAGGAAGGGATGAATATGGTAGCTGAGAAGTGCAAAACACATTTACATTTCATTCATTCATTCATTCATTCATTTCAAAAACACGAAAACAAATGAAGTTTTAGGAACAAAATGTAAAATGTTTCTAAAAATGTATATTTACTTCCTAAAATATAATTCATATAATATTGATATAAAAATGTGTTCATAATGTCAATGTGTTTTCTAATCTAATTTTGTTTTCAAATTTGTTAACATGTTTCATGAAATATAAATGTTTTGCACTTCTCAGCCACCGTAGAAAATCATATTGCCCTTCATCTTTTTTTTACATCAGTGCTCTCAATAAAGCTGTTTTATTTGTCCTTTAAAATATATCAGTTATTTATGTGTGTACCGTCACAATTACTTGATGACGATTCAATATTTGCTTTTGTTGCTCTGATAAAAACATTCATTCATCAAAAAGCTGGCAGGGTCCGAGGACACGGATGTATGTTATGAGTATGAGGTGGCATGGCTCTGTAGGTAGGAGAATCACAGAGCATGAGTGATCCACTGTAACCGTTTGTTTGAGAGTGTGCTGACAGAAGGTTTAGATTATAGGATTTTATAAAAATACCCCAGCGTAGATACACATACTTTAAAGCTAACAACCCAGGGAAAGATTTTCAGTGCCATCTGAGCGAGCCAGACTAAGTGTGTTTATACATATTTGTCTGATGGATTATGCACCTCATGTGGATTTGAGGAAGAGAGCTTTATTTCAGATGTTATGTAGTATGTAACAGGGGATAACCAGGGGCTAAGCTCTTATTACACATTCCTGAAGAGTTATGCACACTTACCTATCATTCTTGATACTTCAGCAACTTCTGGTTCAGATACAGTAGGTACAATGGGACATTTGGAGTGAAGGTTTGGTGGAAGTTTGTGAAACCACCAGGTGTGTGGGTGGGGATCCTGTACTCCCATGGGTTTATGCAAAATCAGTCCACATGGGATCCAGTTGCTCTTGTATCCTTTTTAAACTGCACTGCTGGATATATAGCCTACGTACAGATAGAGTCCAGAGGTGTCAAATATAAATACTGTGTTACTGTAAGTAGATATTTGGGACATCAATAGTTTTATGGAGTGGACTTTTTACTGGCAATCCTTGCATGTTCCCACAGTTTTCTGCTTCTTACATTTTAAAAATAGGCTCCTTCATTTTGGGTTATTTATCAATTCCAGCTTCCACTCCGCCATTTCAGGGGGGTCGCCAGATAATTGTGAAAAATATATAATCTGTATTTATCAAATAAATTTGGGATTGGTAGTGTCACAAACACCAACATATTTCCACTTGGGAGCCGTGGCTCACAAAGTTTGGGAACCAGTGGCCTATAGCATCCCAAATTCTGAAAATCTTACAGTATAAGGACAAAATTATAATCATTATTGTAGTGCACTAACAGGCCCCTGCGATGTGGCCTATAGCTTTTGTGCTAATATATTGCTTTTACTTTTATACTTTAAGCAGTTTTAAAACCAGTACTTACACACTTTTACTTAAACACTAGTAACTATAATTCTACTTGAGTAATGAATGCGAATGCTTTTGACATCTCTGATACAGTTGGTAAACAGCTTCAGCCCTTCAATCCACCAGACGTAGAACTGATTCCCTAAGCTCTTTTTTTTAGCAACTGCATCAAATGTGGGGCTGGGTTTCAGATTCACTCTTGACAAATAGTATCAAATAGTATTAAGTGTGATAAAACCTTGGCATCCAAAAAAGACACATGAAGAGGTCCTGACTTCTTACACCAAAAAGGTTTCTGAAAATCTCTTTGACAATGCAATTCAAAAATTCTGTTTCATTTTTTAACATCAACATCTAGGGTTTAAAACTTTTTTTAAATGTAAATCTCTTTCCCTTACTCTGTATTTTATTATGTAATTATAAAAGTTATAATGAAGCCATCAGAATTAGAAAAAGTTCTGAAAAATTGTGATTGAGAAAATGTATGTTTACTTTGCTTAAATTCTACTCAAGTAAAAGGAAAAATATTCATCTAAAAATCTACTTGATTAAAAGTACAAACGTTTTTTATTTCAAATGTAATTTGAATAGGAGTTACTTTCATTTTCAATATAAAGGCATATTTTGCTTAACAAGGGGAGTTTAACCAAACAATGATTATAATGTTTGGGATACACAGAAAAAAAGGTTTCCAATGTAGCGAAGGGAAATTACTTTTGTCAAAATGTACTTGAGTGAAAGTAAAATTACAAATAACTCAGAAGAACTACTCATATAGAATAACTTGAGTAAATGTAATTTATTTCTCCCCACAGCTAGAGGCTATGCTCAGAGCCTTCTAAGTTTAAAAAACACTGAGACAGACATCTGTATTTTAATCATTGTGTCCATGAGGATTCAGTCAGCCGTCTCCCTCCCTTTTTTCATGTGGTGACTAGCTGAATGAATTGAGATACAGACATCTCACATACACAATATATCCCTTTTGTTACACTATAGCATTGCAACTGCTCAGATATCAAGCAATCAGACTCAATTGCAGGCAGCATTTATAGTGGATTATCCAGTGTGATTCTGGACAAAGCCACATTGTTCAGTGCAGCAAGTAACCTTTCATGTTGCAATTTGAATATGTGTCCCTTTGTACAATGTTCCATTTTTTGATGTACAAATGCAAAACCATTCTGAAATGAAATAACAATGAAATACATATATAATCCAGATATAAACAAAATAGAAGGAACCCAATAACCTCAGTATCTTTGTTTATATGACAAACAGCAGATAGATTCTGCTCAAATTTGATATCAGGATGGATATGCATGCATGTGTGTTTGCTTTCTGATTGAATGGCCTGAACCAAAACTAAAGGGAATGCAGTGAAAGAAGCAAGGATTATTCACAAACTGTCACTAACATATATAAGCTATCTATTGGGTGTCTCTACAGAACACTATGTATACAAATATTTAAACACAACCACAAAAACTCTGTTTCAGGTTCTCAACTGGAAACATCAAGGCTTATCTTGTGAAAGATACAGAAAAGCAGCCCATTTATTTTCAATCTGTTAGTGACATCACCAGGTAAACTGTTGTCAAGTGACATTATTTACTCTGCTTCCTCCAGAATCCTACTTCACTGCCCATATTACTTTCATCATTGATGAGGCCCATGTGAAACTGGAGCTATTTGCTGTTATCAGGACAAAATACTGGAGCTGGCAGGCTAAAACTAAGGGGCGGAAAGAAAAGAGAAAGTGAAGAGAGAAAATTAAAAGCCACAAACAGAACAAAGGCAGAATAATGGAGCCATGGTAAGAGAGAGCAAAAACAGAAAAAGAGGAATGTTTATGTGAATGGAAAAATACACTTATCTTTCATGCAACTCAACAAAAGTCAGTCTTCTTTCACTCAAAGCACATTTAGGTCATTCAAACATTTATGTATAGCATGATACATTGGACATTGGATAGAATAGCGAATAAGGTACAATGTCTCCACAAAGGATAAAATGCAGTATGAACAAATGAAGTGCATGACAAATTTAGGGAGCTTAGTGTACTAGGATTACAAAAGTTCTTCTAAAGGACTGCATTCACTGAGTGCAGTCTTAGAAAACAAAGTGGAAACATAACAGATGTGCAATCTGTGCATTTCACATTGATGAAAGAACCCAAGTGATTCAGTTTTGTCTTTTGTAGCCTAAAGCACAGAAAAATCCTGGATAATCCAGGACAGCTGATGTTCTTAGGCATGATAGATGGGGTCTTTTTAAATCTGGCAGCTGCTGTGAACCCCATGGTTATCCCAGCAGCTTGGGTGGACTGAGAAAATACACAAATCCATGAACTTTTCACACAAATTTCACTGCCAGCTACAGAACTATCTTCACAGGTGGCAGATTGAGGGTCTTTTTCTCAAAGCGCATAAATTGATAAGAGAAAGAGCTAAATATGGCAGACTTCTGCTTTCTTACAACACTTTATGCCAGAATCCTATCATCTTCCCTCACTATAACCAATGAACAGTTGGGCTCCTTAGTATCGGAGTGAATCTGGAAGAAAAACATTGAACTTAATTCATTTTTTCTCGCATAATATTAAAAAATGACATTTATTCACGGGGTATCTAAATCAAGTTGACAGACATATTTGCAGTAGATAAACAATTCAGATATGTTGGATAATATTATTTGAGCAACAAAAGGGAATAATTATGTTTGCCACGACAGTCCCTAACATAGAGTTGAAGGCAAGCAAAGGTGATCCTTGTATAAGATGGGGTGATCCTACAGCGTATGGTGCTAACACAATGAAACCACTCAGACTTATTAACACTTTACAGATGAAAACATACTCAGCTGAATCATAATAGGTTGTGTGAACACTGAACTCAACTGAAAAACAAACAAGCAAACAAACACAATAAAAACACAATAAACTATATTTCATATACTCCATATTTAAGATTTGAACAATGTAAATCACCACATAGAACAAAGATAGCTGGGGGAAGAAAGAAAGAATAACAGAATCTTTTCGGAGAGAAAAGAATAGAAAAAATAAAGAAAATTGAGGGAAAGAAAAATAAGTTGGGAATATCAGAGAATAAATTGTTTGTGTTGTCAAGTGAGTATGCAATAGTTATATTTGAAATGAAGGACACATACAACATTTAGGGATAGAAATGTGTTAATTTACCCTTAAGGCTACACATGGATCCTACCGACAATGCTAGAATGTGGCAGGATGACCAGAGGGCCCGGGCGGGGATTGATCCCACAACCTCCCGGGTGAAAGTCATTCGCGCTTGCCAGGGCTATCCCTGTGGCCAGGGCGCATGATTACTTGGAAACACACAGTGACAGGACCCACACACTGTCACATCTCTCCCCCTCTTTCACAAGCACGTCCTTGTGCTTTATACACATGCCACAAGTTCAGAATCCATGGACCCTTAAGGCTAAACATGGATCCTACCAACAACGCTAGAATGTGGCAGGATGACCAGAGGGCCTGGGCGGGGATTGATCCCACAACCTCCCGGGTGAAAGTCATGCGCGATTGCCAGTCAGCCAAAGGATTTAGGGATTTTTTATCCTGGGGAGATTACGATCATTTTGGCATAATCATTTCAAACTCAACAGATAATAAGCAGAATCACTGACCAAAACAAATGGCTAATAAAAAAATTGGAAGATGATATCCTAATAATCCTACATTGTGTTTTGCCCCGTCTAGGTGAGGCCAAAGAATGATGCCATCTTACTCGATTTTCAAGCAGCCTGCCAAAAAGTCAAGTTTCAAAGTTAACTTGTTTTATTTATAGGTGTTTCATGTCTGTAGAAGGGAGCTGAAATCACGAGGAATTATTATTTTCAGGGTGGGCCAAGGCACAAACAATAAACAAAACCCAAACTTCCTGTTGGAAATAAACCAAAAGAAAAGAAAATGCAACTGACTTAAGTCCCTAACTAACCAAAAACAGGAGAAAACAGAATGAATTAGGCAGCCCACTGCTACCAACTCCTTCAGGCTCCACGTATACCAGATAACAGACAGACCCGGGGGCTATTTGAGAGAGGAGGGAGAAAAGTCCTGTGTTATCATCTGACCAGGATAATTCTATAAAACTCTGCTAAAATGCTGCAATCCTGCATGACAATGTGACTGACATGAAGACAGTGAAGGAAGACGGGGGAATCTTCAGCTTGGATCTTCTTGTCCTTATACGCTGCAGTTTTTTTAAAATGACAGGTTTATTTTACAGTGCAGCGTTAGCAATGCTTTCACTAATACACATAAAACTGTGGAGCATTTGGACATTCACAACTACAGTAGCACAGTACCTTTTGTAGTATCTTCAAACTGAACTAAAGGTTCTTGCATATTGGCGACATACAGATGTTCCAGCCGGACTGAACAGTACCTTTGATGATGAAAATGACTTCAACAGAAACGAGCCCTGCAGACCACAACCTGTCTGTAACACTATCGTACTATCTAGTGCTAACAGAAGATTCAGATACATCCTGGTTTACATTTTTTTATTTTGTTTATCAGTTGCTGTCTTATTAAGAAGTGATATGTGGTTTATACAGCCTACTGAAACTCATACAGTAACAATGAAAGCAATAATGACAATAATGTTTACATGATCTACTGTAATCCCATAAGAATCTTTTGGCCTGGGTCTATTCAGGGATGAGACTGGAGGTATGTTTAATTATTATTAATTAATTAATGTATTTCTTGATTTGGTAGCCTTTGACAGGCTTGTTTCTTTGGTTCAAAGAAACTAAAGAATGACCCTGACAGGTTTGTTGTGTTGAATGGCAGAATAACCTCAGACTGTGTTGGGCAGTCTAGCTGTGACAGCAAGTTTTTGGAGAATCCAGAACTGTGTTCTTTTCCTTTTCTCTAGTATATTTTGTTGAAGCTATAGTATTTGAAAGTAATGACAATTTGTTTGAGGAAAACCAGCTCACCATGATGTCTTTCACCTTCTCAATGCTGGAAATGTCAAGATCCAACATTGCACATTCCTTAGTTAAATACCTATTAAAACAAGCATATCTTTATGCTAATTTGTTCATTGGTGCCATGATACTGGATATAAATGTTTTCCACCTTCAAATATTTTACAAACTTTTATGTTCCCTTTGTATGAGAAGATCATCTTTGTACCTCTTATATTAGACACCCAACCTCATTTCCATTTGTTGGTGACATTGTAAAATATTAATGAGTCTGCTAGGTGCCATTTTAATTAAAGACATCATGCAGTTTTAGTAATGTTTCAGAATCTGCCTGAAAGCAGATTCATTGTGCTTGAGCCTTACACAGACTTTTTGTAATCTAGTAAATAAGTTATGGCACTTAACAGTTGAACTACGGTCATTCCTCTGTATTATGCAGTTACAGACACTAAAGGAAGTATAAAGGCTGCACACCCTCACCTACATTTACTGGTAGTCAAAGACAGAAGTAGCTATTTGATTTCAGAAGACTGTAATTCAACTAAACTGTTATAGCCTCAAACCACAAGAACCATATGGACCAGAATGATGCAACGCTTCTCTTTTGTCTGTTATTACCCACTACGGGTTACAGAGTGGGAATGGGTGAAGAACACAACAGTCAGATCCTGTTTGATACAGTGTGTGATTTAACAACCGGGATTCTGTGAAGACACATTCGTTCAATATTTCATCACAGATGGAAATGTTTGATGGAAAACTAAACTTCCTTTCAAAAAAATTTATTTAAGGGACAGGTTGTTGGGACAGGGTTTAAAATAAGAGAGTCTGCCAAAAATGTCATATACTTCTACTGGTTTCTTAATAATTCCATTTTTGGTCTTCTTGCCAATCAATATTGGTAATGTTTTATGTAAGTATTTTAAAGCTCTGGTTTAAGAAATAGATGGGTTGCAGCAGATAAAATTAGCAATTTGAGGGAAAGAGAATGGTGCTGCTGCTCCACTGGCTCTGTCAAGGAAGATGTGGGCAGGCGCTGTTGCTGACACATGGCTAAGGCCGATGACTGACATCCACACATGGTGAGTCAGACCTACAAAGATAGAGTCACCACACTCTGTGTTAGACAGGCAGCATGGTAAGATGTAGAGATGCCCTTGGTTTAGACGGCCATTCCATTTGTTCCAGTCTACAACGCTGGAACAGTACAATGTTCCATACAATGCTGGAACACCAAGACTTGAATCTTATAGACTAAGAAACACATATTAACTGAACAATTGGAAAAAGTGTTGTGTTAGATTTCATGCGGCTTGAAGAAGTTGAACTTCATTAGCATCATCTTAACTACTTATGTATGTTATAATATCACTCCGGTAAAGCATACTAGTTTCTAGTTAAAAGCTCAGAGAGAGTCACAGACTGATTTGCTGTTGTCAAGTTAAACTTTCAATTGAGGAGGCTGCTGAAGACCTCCAGGATAATTTTATGTGATCAAATTGAGGGGTTATGGGCTCATGCATTTTCCTCACACAAGTGAGTCTGCCACTCACATATGCAAATCATCAGCGGGCGAAACGAATAAAAAGGCTTTGCATTTTAAGTAATGTAAGATGTACAAACTTCATCTGAATTTGTTGAAGAAGGTCAAATAGTTTATGGTGCTTTAACTGTGTTAGAATACGTTAATTAGGCAAATAATTGAAACCTTATTTGAGTGTAG
>JAVQJG010290531.1:0-20955 GCA_036024015.1 Craterocephalus amniculus | reverse complement strand
GTATAGATAAGAAAAGCACTTTTCCTCAGATTCCAGCTGGTCTGTAGTAAGATGGCCGCCAATGATGCCATCCGGCACCCCGCCATGAAGCATCTAGCCTTTATTATGTATATCTATGCTCTTAATGATGTGATTATCTCATGTTTTAGGCCTAGCGGTGGCTCTTCAGCTCCTCCATGGGGACATAGAGCAGCTAAGACGGGAGTACATGGTCCTTTTTACCCGGGGCGTGTCCATCACCAGAAAGCTGGGCTTCTCTGATGTCATCATGCCAGGTAGGAGACATAATACATGCTTACTTTTATAATCTGCATGTCTGTTTAGCATATCATTCTTCCACAGCCCAGCTCTTAGAAGGAGGGTGGCTAATTTGAAAATTAGCTTCTACAGGGCCTCATTTTATTATCTCTTAGATTTTGTACACAAGATCAAACAGATAATGAGCTTTTTTTTATGAGTGTTAAGCTTTAGAAATTGAATATGACTCCCCTCCAGGATGTATTACATTAATTTTCCTTCATAACAGATGCCCCATTTATTTATAGCTGATCTTGCCCACTGTCATATCCTGCCCCCCAGATCCTGATTTAACATGAAATTATACATTAAGGAAGATATTGCGCATTACACAGAACATTTAACAAGACGTTTTTGTATCAACTTAACTGATTTATCAGTCAGTTAATCCTTTAACCAGCTCATTGCTAGCATTCGTCTTCAGCTTTGCTGGCAAGGTCACATGTTGCTGGGTGGTTGTTATACTCGCTTAGCTGTAAGTTGCAGCATTGTTGCATTCTTTTTTTTTTAAATCTGTATTTTTTATTCAAGAAGACTCCCGAACACTGTCCAACTTGCATGAAAGATTTTTTTATTGCAATGTTTCGGTACTAGACCTTCATCAGTCAAAAACCTATAAATATAAAAACCAAAAAAATGTATTTTTGCCATGTGAATGTTGAATCTACTGTACTTATATGGCATGTTTTAAGTTGTATGATCACTCAAAGCGTTTTGACACCACATCACACGCATTCACACCCCAATAGACACATAGGGAGGCAACGTAGGGTTCAGTATCTTGCCCATGGACACATCAGCATGTAGCCAGGGGAAGCCTGGAATTGATCCATAGACGTTCTGGTTGGCAGACAACTGCCCTTCCTCCTGAGTTACAGCCTCCCCATGCTGATCTCTCTGAATGTCTATCCATTTGTTCAGTAAATTCAGATCAGGTTGAGGGTTAAAGCCCCTGTGTTGCACAAGAGGATAAATGCTTCTTTCTCATGCCATTGAGAACACTGAGAAATTACAGAGATCAATACGTTCAGTCAGAATCCCATTTTTTTAAGTGTTTAATTATGTATATCATTTGGGAAAAAAAATTAAAGTCAATACAGTTTTATCCCTTATAAGTTGCAATGCCTTTTGACGGCATCTTATTAAAACCTTTCATTCCTACCTCTTGCATAAGCTGAGCAATATTTAAATTGCACGTAGGGAAGCCGTCCCACAGACGAAATATTCACCTGGTCTCTCGAAGGCAGGCAACCCTGAGATTGACGACCCTTTATATGACACAAAACCCAGCAGAGACTCCCAGCCTTAGCTGGATGGGGTTGTGTCGCCTTGGTAACAAAGGCACAACAGCTCAAAGGGAAGTCTTGTTTTAATTGTTTTTCAACTTGTTTGTGAGAGGAAAGGGCTTTCATTCATAAAAAAAGCTTTTTTTCTTTTTTAAATTTTGAATTCCTTGTTTCTTAAAGAAAGAAAATACTGCCTGGTCACACAGATAAAGAGTAACCACAGTCTGCCCCTGCGTTCCAGCCTCACTAACAGAGATTTATGTTCACCATCTCTTTCTTTGTCTATCTGCCTACAAACCCTTAACACTGAGTGCACTCACTCTTTCTCCTTGTGGAAGTGTGCCCTTGGGCAAAGGAAACCGTCTCCTCTTTTTTCCCACATACGCCTATTCCAGATTTGTATCTGAATCCAAATTTCTCATTATCTAACACACACACACATACGTTTTTCTCTTTGTCCAGATCCTCTGCTCCCTTTGTGTTTTGTCTGTAAAGCACACAGTCAGGCTACGATATTCACTGCATTTAATATGTTCCCATGCTACCATGGTTTCTGTTGTCCTTGTGTTGGAGAATGATGTTGATAGTTTTATGGGTTAGAAAAGTTATCTGCCTTCTGTTAATGCTGTTGTTGCTTTGTGTTCTACTTTGTGTTGAAGTGAAACCAAATGTTGACATAATAAAAATTGTCCTGCGTGTCTACTTTCTGTGTCCTCATATTTAGAGATCTGCTGTTGTTGAACCTCTCAGCACAGGCTAATTTTAAAGCAATCAGCATTTGATCAATGTGTGACTTCATTTCTGAAGGCTTTTTAATATTAGGCTACTGGAGGACTGCACATCAGTGCATTTGTGCTGATAAATACACAAAATCCTTAAGTTTGAAGCTTGAGACACCCAAGCATAACATAATATTTTTGCATACTATTTTCCATCTCTGCATAGATTAAACAGTGTTTTTTGACTCTTTAGATGTTTAACATGTACATTTGGATGTACTAGAGCCTGTTATATGGCCTCTCGTTGTTGCTGAAGCTCTAGTTAGTTTATTTTTCTCTCTTTGTTTTTAACATCATGCACGTGGGGATCATTTCTTCTGACCTCAGCAACAGCAAAAATTAAACAAAAGAAAATTAACCTTCAGCCTTTTTAACTCTGTCAACCTCTTCAACATAATAAATCTCGTGCATATATGCAGCCAGTAATGAGAAGTCCCAAAAAGGACATTTCATTGTTTTAAGGTCCTCATTATTAAACTTATTTAGTCCTGGTCAGAGTCTGTTGACTAACGACCTCCACGGATGCTTGACATCGCATGCAAATGTCACGGCGTTGACTTTCTCTTATTTATTAAAACTGACTTTTGTCTGGCTCAATCTGCCCGCAGCTGATTTTGAACACACTCAAATGTCATGTCCCTGTGCTTGGTTTCATGTCAGTAGGAGGTAAATCATTAAATACCACTAATGCAAATGCTACCCGCGCCTTCTGTGAAAAAATTACACAGAAAATCTGCTGACTGCTCATTAATAATACGCGCCCATATGCATAATCAATGTCTTGCTGCCTGTTTTGCTTGGCTGTTCCTGCAGGAGAGATGAGGAATGACCTTTACATCACATTGGAGAAAGGAGAGTATGACAAGGGTGGGAAGAGCGTTGCACGGAATGTTGAGATCACAGTCTATGTGCTGGATATTGATGGACAGATCCTCAAGGTAAACCCTTCACCTTCTTTTCCTTTTTTTAAATTCAGCGTTCAACATTAAATGTCTTAAATTCTTGGTTAACTCCAGCTATTGAGCATGGTTGTCACATTTGTGACGAATCTCTTTATTTAAGTATGGCTGACCCAGATGAGGGTGAAGTGTCTCTCCAGTGTGTTGCTCGTTTCTGGTTCAGCAATGTGACAGTCTGCCTCTGTGGTTTTCTGCACCGCTCTGGCCTCGGAGAGAAAATTGAGTCAAATATAACCCTGCTGCCACCACACACACACACAACCCCCCCAACACACATATGCACACATGGAAACCTCATCTCGCTCATGGTTTATGCTGCATTCATCTCCTTTCTCTCTGACACATACACTCGCTGAGACCTTTGCTTTGCTTTGGTTTTCATGTTTACCCAACTCCTCTGCTTTTGCCTCTCTGGTCTTTCAGAGTCATGTGGCCGCTGGCTCAGGAGAACCAGGTGGGGATGAGTACCATTCCCTGGTTCTGTACCACAACAACAGTCCTCGCTGGGCGGAGCAGATCAAGCTGCCCATCCCAGTGGACATGTTTCGAGGATCCCACGTCCGCTTTGAGTTCCGACATTGCTCCAGTGAGTGAGATGGATAACATCAGATGGTTGTCTTGTTCTGTTTCATGCACATGTAACATTGTCTAAGGAAGTGTAGGCAGTTACTTCCCAACTTATTTTTATCATTCAGTCCTTCATCTTTAATCCACTGGTTTGCATTTGCCTCCAAATATACAGTGTGCAAGTGTATGAGTGTAAGATTTTCATAATTACTATAATTTGTCTGATTTCTTGTGCACAAATTTGACAAAACTTAAATAATGGCCTCCCTTTTTTTCTGGGCTACAAGAACAAGGCTGTTTCTCTTCTTTCATAACAAGCCCATATTGCAAAGCCAGGAGGCTGCGTGACTGTGTTCAGCAGATAAAGTAGTCTTATTATTGCTGGCAGTGCTCGTATTGCCACCCAAGGGCTGCTTGTTTAGGTCCTAATTTAGACCTGCGGTGACACCAAACTGAGGAGACCATAAAACAATTACTATATCTTCCAACCAATGGGAGAAAACCGCCTGTAGAAATATGATTAGCAGGCACTCTTATTTTCAATTAAGGTAAAACGGAAAGTTCGCATTTCTCTAAATTTGCTTTTAAATGCCTTGTTGCTTTCAGACTCATTAGGCAGCCGAGGTTGTAATTGTTCATTTGTAATATGGACTGTAGTGTTGTGTCTAAATAGTACTAAAGGGAACCGTAGGGATCTTTAAGCAGCGCAATTCTTTTCTGATAGATGATTGTTTGTTTGCTGATTGGTTTTGTAATTTTCCCTCACGAGGAAATTGGGAAGGGAGGCTTCCTTGGGGTGAGGTCCAAACAATTTCTTGGGAGGGCAGTGGTTATTAACAAGATTGCCTCAGTTCATTGGGGTTTGCAGGCATTCATTAATGCGCAGCTCTCTTTAGGCCCTGTTACAGCGTTTCAGTCAGGTGGAGGTTTGGGCTTTGGCTGTTTCTTTGCACTGCCTTGATTTGTTTTTTATTTCCTTCGGTCTGTCCTTGATTTAATGTTTGGGGTAAAACAGTTATTTGCCTCAAGAATACTTTGACATAACGTATACATTTGGCATAGTTGAAAAAAGGTGCTTGTGCTGATGCTGTGTTTGACTGGAAATCTGCAGTCTCTACATTGTGGACCAAACATGGTTAAACCTCCATTTCACACTTCACAACTTAATCTTTTTTGATCTTGGTGGCAAGCAAGAGTGTGAACATTAACGTCCGAAGTGTGAAACCTAAATTTCAACATTGCAGAATGTGACAGAAATGATATGGCAGAGGTGACGTATCGATGTGGGATTTTCTTGCATTTAACCACCATCCTTATGGAGTAAATTCATAAAAATTTGGAGAAAACCAAATAAAATGCTGGGGCTGCAGTGAAAGGAAAAGAAACTTCTCTTGTTGGTCACTTTTCATAGCTAGCTGTGATCATATTAGCTCTTTATCATTAAAAGCAGCAGACAAATTATATTACATAATGCCAAGAGCTTCATAAAGCTCTTCATAATCAATCCTCTGATAGGATCAAAAAAAAGATCTATTATTGCAGTTTTTTTATGGATCTTGGTCACTTTCCTCTGATGTTATAACATGAAGTTGAAGATTTTACCTTATGCAACAGTACTGCTTTGTAGGTCACTGAGCAGCTGTGGTATGTGGTTTCCTGTCAACAAATGCATTTAAAGTGAATTTTGTTTTTCGTAAAAACACGGGCAAAGCCAATCTATTGAATGTTTTAAAATTTTTGTTGTTTAAGTCATGTTTCCATCCTCTTTCTGCGCTTGTGCTAGGAAATTGTGCTGAAAACTTAGATTTAAACAGAGATCTGCCCACCTCTGTCTTTACATCCTCATATTCATGCTAGTTGAGAAGTAGCCATAAACACAGTCGGTACATAACTTGATGCATTTGGTCTTTATATCTATATATTTCTGCAAAATTTATTTAACAATCAGAACATGTCGGCTGATTCTGCATTTTAGCAAGAAATTTGCTGCGTTTTTCTTCATTTTTTTTTTACTTGTGACCTGAGCTTTTGCATTTTGGACTTGTGTAACGTCGTCATGTGATGTTGTTTGGCAGCTAAAGACAAAGGGGAGAAGAAACTGTTTGGCTACTCCTTTGTTCCTCTGATGCAAGAGGATGGCAGGACTCTGCCAGATGGCACCCATGAGCTCATCATCCATAAGGTAAAAAAAACTGAGTGTCCTCACAATTAAGACTCACACTTAAAACATGGAATGTACTGGATTTTGTCCTCAGGGAGATATTTTTTGCACTTGTAACGCTTTTAAATTGTCCGACAGAAGTGATGAGTTAATCCTCTCCATAAATAAATAAGAGGTTTGAGACTCTCTGAACAAAACCCATTCAGTGTTTTGTATAGCTCAGGTGTTGCCACGGATACTTCAGTGGGGATAACGCCTTGCATGTCATAATGTGAATCATTTACCTTTAAATGGCAAAATGGACTCAACCATCTTATCATCCTATGTGGTGCCCCTGGCTGACAAACAGTTCACTTCACTTCATTTCAGGCTGCCGGGCCAATGAGTAATGCTGCATTACGCAACATTCTGAGGTTGAATTTAACCATGAGTGAGAGCCAGTGTATGCCTGTTTGCTCGCGCATGTGGAAGCAAACGGATAGCTTGTCCTCAGCTCCAGTGTGACTATTATTTCCATTTTCTGCATCTCACACATTTCAAACGACTCATCTTTTCTCACTTTGAGGGCTGTGACATATCAAGAGACTCTCCTGCACCGCTGTGTTGTGTGTAATTCAGAATAATTGCAGACTGCTTGCTTATTATCCTCAGCTGCAGGCTTAGGGTGTGTTTAAACCTCCAGATCTGTGGATGACAGAGACGTGTGGTGGGCATTCATGCATTTTATTGACCAGAGGATATTTGAGAGGTCTTATGTAAACAAACAAACAAAAAATAATAATCTGATTTGTGACTCTTATCAGTCACCAAACTTATGCCTGTCAGTTTAAAAGGGTAAATATCTTTGCAAAAGGGTGAAGACTCATTGTGATGTCAGATGGAGGGCTGCTAAAAAGCTCAATGAAACTAGCATGGCCTAGTTTCTCTTCAGACTCAAAATAGACACAGTAGAATCAGACCAAACAGCAGCTTTGGATCTCAAACAGCCTCAGCTGTGTTGTATATCAGGGCTGCTCATTTGATCCCCACCAACATTTCATGCCTGGCTTCTGTATATTTATGACCAGGGAAAACATTCAGCTATGAACACTTAACAAGGTTTTGAGCTACTCTTGGTTCATTTGAACTCTAAAATGTAAAACACAAATATGTTTTCAGATTCCAGCATTTAAAACCATTTTTCCCCCGATTTATTTATGTTTCCTTTTGTTACTTCTAGTGTGAGGAAAACACTAGCTTGGCTGACTGTTCGCGCTACCTGAAGCTGCCATTCTCCAAGGCCAACCTGCCATCCAACAATCAGACGCTGAAAGGCACCAAGGAGTCTTTCTGGATCACCAGCTTCCTCTGTTCCACCAAGCTCACACAAAACGGTAAACCAGACCCAGCCGTGAACATTTTGGCCAACTGCCTGTTGAGGCGAAGACATATTACCAAAGATTGCAATGAGCGCTTCAAAATGGCTAAAAAGTATAGACAACTTCAAAATGTGTGAACAAATATGTAGGAATGAATTGCAGTAAATGTTATGGGTGCAGGCTTTTGCAGGAGCCTGAGCAACACTGCTACAGGCAACAGGAAGCAGCCGGTAACCGTGTAGGTTTTGGTGTACAAAGGTTTTAATAAACCAGGAAATCCTGGTTTTACAGACAACATGCATGGTAGGATTTGTAGGCCGTAGCAGACAGATTAGTTGGGCTCATTCGTAGTAATAATGAACGACAATAAGTCGAGTCGCACGTGCATGGCAGACCTTTTTTATTGCACAAAAGCTACAATCATGATTATGTTACTGCACACATACATACATTTTTTATTTATAATTCACTACTGAAATTTTCTCATCTTTTAACACTGGGTGGATATTTTAGAGATGTATTTTGAGACACACAATGCCAGTAATGTGCACAAAAAGTGTGCAAAAGGGGAGCCAACTAAAAGACTTTCTTCTGGATGTTTATGTTTTATTCATGCGCTCGTCTGGGGATTCGGTCTCAAGGAAATGGCTTTCTATCTCCTTTGTCCCGCTGCACTTAAAAATTGTTGTCGTTTGGTTGGATTCAGTGGCATTTGGGGGGTTTAAATGAGCAGTACTTTGTGATGTACTAGTATTGTTTTACATTTACAAACAAGAGATGTAGTCTTGTAGTTATACAATGCTTTGTTTTGTTTTTTAAAAGTTTATACCAATCTTTGTCCTCCTGTAGGTGAGATGTTGGACCTGCTGAAGTGGCGAGCCCACCCTGAAAGGATCAACGACAGCCTCTCTAAGCTTAAAGAGATCGATGGCTCGGAGATTGTCAAAGTAGGTCCACAATCTTCTCGGCCTTGGGTTGCTCTTGCTTTTCTGACTGTTGGTTGTTTCTGTTTTGATTTCAGTCTTACTGTATTTTGGTTGTCACAAGTTCATAGAATGCAGCAAACTCCCTTGTGTTTTTTCTCCTCTTTCCAGTTTCTTCAGGACACACTGGACACTCTCTTTGGTATTTTGGATGAAAGCTCCCAGAGATATGGACTCAAAGTGTTTGATTCACTGGTAAGAACTTTTCTCTAACAATGAGGTCGTTTCCACAGCTCTTTTTTTTCCATTTTCCCTTCCCCTGCATACAGCAAGCACTATCTGATCCCAGCAGGAAGAAAAGGAACACAAACGGAGTGAAAAAAGATCAAGTGATGTGACACTTCACAGCTTGCTGAGCCAGTCCCGCCGTAGTCACGCTGCGCTGAGCTGAAGCCCCAAATCGATCTTTTTTCTTCTCTTCTCTTTCTCTGCATCTCCACTTCTGTCTTACTCAACACCAGCTTCATGTTGGCACATAAACTCACTTTTCTCCTTACGCTGCATTTTTATCATGATGAAGCGGTCTGATGAGACAGGACTCTTATCTTCTTTGCTGTTCGGGGGTTTTTAGATCAGTCCAGCAAACTATAAGTGGACTCATGTTCTGTGGTTTGGACAAATTCAATAACTTGTGTAGCGGGGAAACATCACACACCCTAGTGGTTCTATAGATATGCATCTGACATTGCATATAGTAACCCTCTTTAGATAGGAAGTCTTTCTATTTTCTATTACATATGATGTTTAATCAGTTGAGTTTAACTTCACTATTTTAACTATTTTGTAGTATTCACAGGTTCACATTAGTCAAACTAAAAATGTGAAAATTTTCCAGAAAAATCGACTTACAGAAAATGCCGTCTATGGAAAATTCCAGTGTCCGAATGTATGAAAATGCATTGATTTCCCTCCTAAAGATAATCTTACTGCATGTAATAGTTGTGTTTTCCCTCATATTTTCCATCAGTTATAAATGTATCTCCAATACAACTTTGAATCTACTAAAAATGATTGATGCCAAAAGAAATCATGCATTGTTTTGGCTGTAGACTGTAAATGAAATGAGATTACATCTTCCAGCTTTTTAAGGGTGAAACCTTTGTTTTCGAGTTATTTTACGGAAAAACGACTGTTTTTCGTGTTTTCATAGCATATGCAATTTCTGTCCTTTCCAAGGTCCATATCATCAACCTCCTCCAGGATAGTAAATTCCAACACTTCAAACCCGTCATGGACACCTACATTGAGGGCCATTTTGCTGGAGCTTTGTCCTACAGGTGTGTAAAGCTTCCCACTTCACCTCTTACACATGTATCCGCTGGAGGCTGTAGTAATGATTGGGTAAGGAAAAGTGCAGCCTTGCCCACGTATCGTGTTTTGATAACAAATCGTGAGAGTAGGCGGGATGAAGTCAACCTTTGTGGGAGTCAGAGGAGTGAATCAAATGCTTCTGGTGCCCCCTGGCTGATGAAAACAGTGATGAGATTGTGCTGCATCTTGCTTCCCCTTACATTTGTTCACACCAGGCTGGCTTTATCACACGTTATTTTGTTTTTTCTGCAACAGCCACCTGGTTTAAGCTGTTTTACTTGTCATGTTGTTTCATATTATTTGTCAGATTTTAGCCGTCTGTCACCAAAAATGAATACACATAACATTTCTACTCTATATTGTGACTTCATAGACAAGTCCTTGTTATCAAGCTGGTTATAATAATATAAAAAAAAATCTTCTATTTGTTATTGTAGATCGACTGGGAGCAGATTAAAAGTGAAACTGACTTTTTTGCCTTTGCCATCATTGTCGTTGAGCCTCTAGGAGCTCTGTTGATGAAATAAGTGCAATAGTGTCATCTGAAGCTGGTTTACACGTCATGTGAAGGAGTGTTGCATTTTAAAACATGATGTTGCCTCATCAATTATTTTTGCCAGCTCCACTCAGAGAGGCGATGCTGCTAGACGTAAATGTTGATGCTGTGTGTGTGTGTGTGTGTGGGTGTGTGTGTGTGTGTGTGTGTGCTCTAGGGACCTGATCAAAGTACTGAAGTGGTACGTGGACCGCATTGTGGATGCCGAGCATCAAGACCACATACAGCAGGTGCTCAAGGTGAGGCACACAAAAAGACAACCACGACCTTGTTTTCAGACACATGCAGCTGTCTTTAGGGATACACACACCCATATTTACAGACACACACACAAATACCACATTCCAGAAATATAAATAAACAAGCTTATTTCTTCTCACTGCCACTCCTGATAATTCATTTCCCCATCAGGAGAGAATGGCGCCATTTCCCCCTTCTCGCTCTGTTACGCCACATGCAGTTTTAATCAGCGGAAACACAGTGCCTCTGGTGTTTGGGAATCCTCATCATTTTATTTCAGTAATAAATGCAGACATGTTCTGCAGATGAATTAAATGCCAGCCTGTCAAGCAGTGAATAATAAATAGAGCAGAGGTCGCAGAAATGTTTGCAGGGTTTCCACGTTTAGGCTATCTGTGGAAAGCCTTCGAATGGATTTAATAGTTTAATATGTGAAGTTGCTGTCGATGATATGTCAGTTAATCTCAACAATCATAGGATATTGTTTTGTCTTTTCAGTTAAAGCAATTTGGAGTCTTACGGCTCATTCGTCACTGAAAGAGAAGGCTGAATGGCTGTTCTTTCCTCCCTCCAGGCTAGCGAGTACATCTTCAAGTACATCATCCAGTCTCGCCGGCTCTTCTCATTGGCCACAGGGGGCCAGAACGAGGAGGAGTTCCGAGTCTGCATCCATGAGCTCTTCATGTCCATCCATTTCTTCCTGTCGCAGGAGAACAAAGGCATCAGTCCCGTTGCACAGACGCAGGTGTGTGTGTGTGTGTGTGTGCCTGTCTGTACTTGTGCATTCCCCCTGTGCCTCATCAGAGGTGTCCCTTTCTGTTTGTCTGTTTCTAAATGTGTGGGTTTGTGCCTGTGGGTGCTTGTGCGCTACATCATGTTTTCTTTTGTACAGAACTCCAGTTAATGCAGTTGTGATGGGGGGAGAAATTGGCTGTAATTGAATTTCACACTGCCAGAGGGGTCTGGAGTTGGAGTAGGAATTCCTGTGACAGCTTTTTCCTTTTCCGGTGGGAGGTCTGCTCAGCGGGGCGGCCGCCTTCTCTGATTTCAGACAAGACCAAAACAAACAAGCTAAAGATGCCAAAGATAATCCTAATTACACACTGGGAACAGATGCTGCGGTCACTGTGTGTCGAGCATTCCTGTCAGGAAATACTCTGCATGTCTGTTTGTATTGTTCTGTCCTTTTGATCTTCATTATCTATTTAAACAATTAGAACACAACACTTAACAGCATGCCCGAAAAAAACAAAACATGAAAACTCCTCATTCTCTTAAAGTGCCTCTAAGAATCCTAGCATCATTTATTTATTCTCTAATATGAAATTTCCCAGCTGTGCTCTGTCCATCTGGTATAAAAAAGCTGTTTCATCCCTTCGCCGCCTTCTGATCTGGATTTATCTGCATTCTCAACGCAACGATAATTATGGCAGGATGCAGGTCAGGCTACTGTTAATCCAAGTTAATCCGTTACATGTGGCTCACACACTCACTGTCCAACATTCATTTAAACATTCCCACACAAACTCCAAAGCCATGAGCTCACAGGCATAACAGAAATTCTTGCACATGGGGAATTTGGCTGGAAGATGGTGCAATCCTATGATTTGTTATATTAAAAACAAAACAGATAAGTTGCTATTAAGTAATCTTAGATATTTGTGGCATTTATCTCCGTTGCTTCATATGAACAGGCCATTACTCAGAGCACATTTGAAATTGAAACAAAGTGCTCCATAGAAACAGCTTCTGTGGTCTGCAGGATTCAACGATTGGCAAGCCATTCTGGATTTTTAGTCCTCTTCCTTCTCCAGCTGTGCAGTAAGAACCTGACAGAAGCAGAGAGCATCTGACGGCAAGTTGCTAACAAGTGATGGACAGAAATCCTAGTAGTCCTTCAGCTTAATCCACCTAATCCATGCCTGCGGAGTCCCAACCAGATCCAGCCTTGTCCAGTGAATCAGAGTACAATAGTGCATCCTTACTGCTGTTTTCTCAACAAAACAGCTCTTCATACACACAAGTATGACTTCTGGTTACTTATTCTTAGGCAGCTTTGTAGAATATTGTGTAATGAGGCCCTCCGATCTCCTCAGGCAAGTTTCATTTGTCATTTCTAAGCTTTCCCCCCACTGAGCTTCACAGCACCTTCACAAAGAAGCTTCTCTTACGCTTACATTTACATTATCCAGTGCTGATTCAGTGGAAGTTGCACTGAATGGACAGGGAAAATTCTATTCAGGGTATGAAACTATCATGCATATTCATATTGTAAAATGCTGTCTGGGGTTTTATTTTCCACTTGGAGGCTTTGAGCTGCAAAGCAAGGTGATTTATATGGCTTTGATGATGATGGATGCAGCGTTGTTTGATTTAGGATCCGCACGATTGAACGTTTTCTCGCTCTCTCCGCAGGCGGTGTTCCTGCGGACATTCCCGGCGATCTATGGCGAGCTGCTGAAGATCTTCACGGTGCGGGAGGTGGCCGGTTTTGCCAGGGAGACGCTGGCCAGCCTGCCAACCGCCGTCCACCCCGAGAGTCCCCTGGAGGCCGTCAAGCTGCAGTGCATCGCCAAGACAGTGGAAAGCCAGCTTTACGTTAACCCCGGTAAGCCTGCAAACTCACAGCAAGATTTGCAAAGGAAAGCCATGCACAGATGTAGAAAACGGTCCAAAATGTTCGTCCGATACTGCAGACATAAGAAGGCACACCTCGGCAAACTGTGTCTTTAGCCTATGAAACAATAATCGTATGAGGTCAAAGTGTGATATTTGGGGCTTTTGTGTTGCAGAATCGAGATGCGTGTTGTTGCCTGTGGTGCTACGAGTCCTCCAGACCCACATGAAGGAGCAGAGAGACCTGGTCATGTGCGCCCGCATCCTCACCAGCATGCTCTCGCTCATCAAAAAGGAGGAAAACAGCACTGTGGTAAGTGTTTATGCATTTTACTGTGAGCCGTTATAGAAGAAAAGCCCCCCCCCCCTCTTCATTTAAGACACGGTTTGTTTGTTTTTTTTCTTTTGTTTGCATGACATGACTGACAATCGTAGCTCCAGTTCCTTATAATTCGAATAACAAGCAAAAAGTGAATCAGTACTGTAGGAATGAGTCTTACGGTGGTCTCCTTTTGGATTGTCTTCTTTTCTGTTTATCACGCTGAGTCCTGGTAGCACCGGTAGGTGTGTGTTTCATTAATGAGACCTTTAAGTTTCCTGGCGGCGACTGTTGATGTGACTCTGAGCTTTGCATCCTTGGTTTATTTGTGTGTGTGTGTGTGTGTGTGTGTGTGTGTGTGCGTGTGTTGCTGAAGTTAGCTGGCTTGCGCTTTTTGCTGCCAAAGGGGCAGCTAGCGGTAAAGTCACCTCGAAGGACACACACACACACACACACACACACACGTACAGCGCAGATTGGCACCATATTTAAAGGGAGGTGATTGGCAGTGGTAGCCAATGTGCCAGTGAGACTCTTTTCTTATTATCACTCTTTCTAAGACCTGTCTCTTTTGTCAGGGACTACAGGGAAATACACACAAACACACACACACACACACACAACAGACACGACTTTTTCCGCTTTTCTCTTTGAGATGCTTTTAATCTTCTACCATCTCTTTCTCCTCTTTGCTTACTTTTACTCTCTTCCATTCTCAGCTCTTTTGTGAACTTGAGTAGTTTCAGAAAGCACCTCGTAGCCCTGAAGCTAAAGTTCCCTTTCTGCTTCCAGACTCATTAAAAATAATATGAAGATAAAAATGACAGGGCAGGAGTTGCAGCCTTGGCTCTTTACACTGACATTGGCTATTGTGGATTCAGGTTTATGTTGGTAGAAAATATAAATAAGCAACTTACTCAAGGTCAATTTAAACTCCCAGTGCTTCACCTTTAGTTTTGGGTTACATAGTTTGAATTGATTTGATTTGATTTGATTTGATTTGATTTATTTCTGAACAATAAAAACAGTCCAAGGGATATCATGCAAAAGTAGAAACTCATTTCCAGCATGGTCCTTGGTGTTAAAACAGTAAAAGGAACAAAAATGCAACCCTCAAAATAAATCACACACACAGTTGTTTTCTTTTTTTCTAGTACAGAAACACATGAGCGTTTTGGCTTTGCCAAACTGTGCTAAGATGACCATTTTGGAAACCATGCCTGAACTGACTAAAACAGCAAACCTAATTATTATACATTAAAGGTTTCGACTACATCATTTCAAAGGGATGCAAGTGTTTTAAGCCTGAAACTTTTTTTTATTTGGGCTATGTGCCATCTTCATCTTATTAAAAATAACACTGATTTATACTTTTGAAATATACTCATTTTATTATGAGTATGCACTTTTCTAGTTTTTTGGGATAACATGTGTATTGTTTGTTTTTTTTGCTGTACAGGAGCCTGCAGTGTCTGAGGAAGTGGAGTTAATCGTGGAAAGCCTGCTGGCAGTTTTACTGAGGACCATCTTAGAAATCAGCAACCGGCCCCAGCCTGCTGGACCTGCCATGAGACTGCAATTCCAGGATGTCACTGTACGTGTGTTAAATACTTAGCACCAGTTTGCATGTGTGTCTTTGTGTGTGTGTGCTTAATGCTCAAAATTGTTTTGAGATTTTGCTAAATCAACAAGAGTAATTAGGGGTGTTAAATGGAGTTGCAACCCTGGCTAGTACAAATACAGTATGTCACCACCATTCAAATTAATGGACAAAAATAAGATTTATGATACAGAACAGCAAGAAAAAAGTAAAGGTGAAGTGGGTGATAATGAAATGATGATGAGATGAATTTTTGTCTTTTTTATGTGTTGTAGTGTGAGTATTATAGACCTGCTTTACCCATTACCTAAAGTTACTGATACAAAATAAAAAATAATCACATTCTCTTCCCTCAATATAAAGAGGAAAGGAAAAAAAGGGGCAAATAATTCAGATTAAGGTGTTTAGCACTCTTGTAAGAGCAGGCAAATAAATAATTCTCCCTCTCCTATATGACTATGCAATCTGTAGAAACCTCAATAGTACATTTGATTTAATAATTTATTGCAACCTTGAAGACAAGCCTTGTTTTTCCACAACATTCACCCAGCATGCCCTTTTTTTCTCATGTCTTTTCCTGTCAGGGAGAGTTTGTGGCATGCTTGTTGGCTCTCCTGCGACAGATGAGCGACAGACACTACCAGCAGCTGCTGCAGGCGTTCAGCAGCAAAGACGACCTGAGGGTGAGACCACCGCATCCGTCTCTCTGTCACTCGTCTCTGCTTGCCTTTGACAAAGATTCCCTCTTTCATTACTTAATTGTGTTGTGTTTTCCTGGTAGTGACGCCAAACAAAAAGAAAGTAGTAAAGGGTTTTCTGATATAAATGTGCATCAGTGGAGGGAGCAAATAAAAATGCTGCTGTTTGTTAGCAGAGCAGCGTTACGAGGTTGGATTTCATACAGCTTGGTAGAAAGGTGATGTGTTGGTTGGTGAAGAAGGGGTTTGACAAGTGGAGACACAAAGAAACTCAATACACTATATGACCAAGATGGAGATTTAGTCCTTATTCCTCACTGGTGATTGGTCGGAAATAACCATAAATGGTTACTAACTGCTGTAAGAATAATTCAAATGTAATTTTTCCAGCTGTTGACTGATTACAAGTGTGCTGTTTGTGTGTCTGTTGCAGGACTTCCTCCTTCACGTCTTCACAGTCTTTAGGATCCTAATAAGACCAGAGATGTTTCCCAAAGACTGGACGGTCATGAGGCTGGTCACAAACAAGTAAGATTGATCAAAAATGAAAAAATCTCATCAGAGTAAGGGTCTTTGTAATTACACTGTCTGCGCCCACATCTATGTGTAAACTGCATATTGTCCATTGTAAGTTTAGCCACGTCAGCCGGGGCTGGTTTAGTTTCTTAAAGATGTGTTACTCTTTTCCAAAAGACCTTCTTCAGTTACAGTATTATAGATAGAGATTTTGCTTAAGTAGCCTGTGAGATCGCTGATGTTTTAGAGTCCAGTACCATCTTGGACCTTTGTTTTTAATGCTGATGCTCTATAAATATGTGTATTTGTTTTTCTATCACCAATTTTTTAATATTATTCTACTCAGGAACCCTATGAATACAATGAAAACTCTAGACGGTGATTCATTTACCTCCAAGGTGACTCTGTAACTCTCACTCTCTGCTCCATCAGTGTCATCATCACAACCGTCCTCTACCTTTCTGATGCGCTGAGGAAAAACTTCCTGGCTGACAAGTTTGACTATAAGGTACGAGTGTGCCGTTGTTTGTGTCTGCAATGCTTCAAAAACTGGTTCAGAATCAGAACTGCCTGAGCTGCAAAAGGTTGGAACTTATAAAAAGCTTCTTTTTTTTTTAAATGAAAACTGATCAGCAAAGCCCTTTTTTGTAAAAGGCCGCTTTCAAACAGGAGCTGATGCCATCTTGTCAAAACTAAAGGCTGAAAACAAAAACATTGTGCCACTGAAGCAGATGAATAAAATACACGTCAAACTTTTCTGCCTGAATCCCTGAAAACTTGAATTCGACTGCAAGGTTTTGCAGAATTTCTAACGAGCTGCTCCCCCCTCCCTCGTTTCATTTCCAGGTGTGGGACTCGTATTTCTATCTGTCCGTAATATTTATCAACCAGCCATGTCTTCAGCTGGAGTCCTTCTCTCCCTCCAAGAGGAAGAAAATCCTGGAAAAGTAAGTGTTGCATACATGGGCTGCATTCTTTGCTGCCAATGTTAAGAACACACACACACACACACTGTGTATTCAGCCTTTCTTTGTAGGTAAGGACACATTTATCATGCTCTCTTCTCATGCAGGTATGGAGACATGAGGGTGATGATGGGTTGTGAGATCTTCAGCATGTGGCAGAATTTAGGTGAGATCATTATAGTCTCTGTAAATGTGGCTCAGAAGGAGAATAAACAGTTAATAGCTGTGGTTGCACTCCTATCTATTGCTGGTTTTGAAATATGACTCATGTTACTTATCAGCTCATATTTGTTGCTTGTTTGATGTAAAAGAACTGAAGGCAAATAAATAACACCTCAGTTTTTGTTTGTTTGTTCCCCAGCCTGCTTTATGCAGATCCATGTGTTAAGCTTTTCACCTACAATGACTATTCTTTAAACTTCCTCTACATTTCAAAGTAGCTTTCCATAATTTGAGTTGCTCCTAAAGTTGTATCATTTCATTTAAACTGGTACAAAAACTGCTGAGAAACCTATCAGCTAACAGTAATGGGGTGGAAATGTACATAGTATGGGTATTTAGCTAATGAAAACACTGTGTTAATTGCAGTGTACTTCAGCTAAATTAGAGAAATTTGTGGAGTTTAATCGAATGAGCCCGGTGGGATTCACAAAAGGGCAACTGCCTCCCAGAGTTGTGTGAAGTGCCTCCGACATAAACAATCTGCCGTGTTCGGGGATAAAATGAAAAGTCTAACCTCTGTGTGGAACTGCGTCTCTCCTCCAGGGGAACATAAGTTGAACTTCATTCCAGCAATGATTGGACCCTTCCTGGAGGTGACCCTGGTGCCTCAGCCTGATCTGAGGAATGTCATGATCCCCATCTTCCATGACATGATGGATTGGGAGCAGAGACGCAGCGGTAATTTCAAGCAGGTGAGCTGCTCAGACAGTAATAGAAGTCCTAAAATTTCTGCCTGACTACGTTCTTTATTTGGATCACAAACAACTAATACAATACAACTTTCCCCTTGGTTTGATGTTTTGTTTTATTTATTTTAACTTAGAAAGGATCCTTTACCATGTTTATCTTCCATGGAAATCTCAGATTTTTTTCCATCTATTATCTTTAATCTCTCCCACTCTTAGGTTTATCCTGAATGGAGACATGGTTTGGTTACATGGTTTCAGTTTGTTTTTGCCTGAAGAGAGAGATGGCTACACAGTTAAAAATATTCCTGCTGCATGTAGTTGGCTACAGAGTATCTCGGTTGACCTTTGCACACTAGTGAGGATAACTCATTTTTCATTAGACAGAACAGAAAGTGTGGTTTGCTGTTAAAAATGTCCTGTTACATTTGCGATATTGAGTCCTTTCAATGCATGCTGGGAGGTCACAGAAACGTTTTCCAAATGGAAATGTAATATTTTGAAGAAACCCCAGACCTTTTACCTGATTAACTAGAAGGCATAATGAAAGAATAGTTAACACATATCCATGAAACAGTGTTTGAGTCAACCAGCTGTAATTCTTGAACCTTTCCACCAATTTGCTCGCTCATGCTGTCAAATTAAAGTCTGATTTGAACTTTAAACATGACTGAATATGATGCCTAACACTTTTTGAGGTTTATGCTCTAAAATATCTGTGTCTATCTTCCTTTGAGTCATTTTATCAATACTGTTAAATTGGCAGCAGCTTTGAGGGTTAAATCCTTTTCTCACGCAGGTGGAGGCCAAGCTGATTGACAAGCTGGACAGCCTGATGTCTGAGGGCAAGGGAGACGAGACGTACCGGGAGCTCTTCAATAGCATGTGAGTTGGTGAAATTATCGGAATCGGCCAAGACAACAGGCACTTTCCTGCTTCCTGGAAGTTTTTGTGAGCAGAATACAGTAGATGGGAGTATTCTGCTCAAAGTCTGAAAAAAGTATGTTTAATAATTTGTCCTTTAAAGTCACTAAATCCCAACACGGACCTTTGTGAAATTGCGTGGGCAGTTCCAGAGTTGATGAGAGCCAATGAACTGTACAGACTGTTTATTCGGGTGTTATTACCGAAATGATTCAAGGTTTCATCAGGTAATGACTGTGTGGGCAGAGATTTACAGGTCGTTTGCTCCACTAAATGGCCACATAACCAGCAAAGGGGATTTAAAAGTGAAATGATGAGAGCTTATTTGCTTTCAGAGCAAGCAGTTAATGAGGAGAGTGGCATTTAAAATTGAAATTCTCACCTTTTTCTTTTCGAGTTTGCTCTTTTTAATAGTGTTAGAAATGCATAATAGGAAGGGTTTTATCTTTGAGATTGTTTATATCAAGTAGATTGATAATGCAATAAGAGGTAAGTGGTGGACATTTCGTCACTTTCATTGTCACTCACACCCCCGCGCGTCCGTGTTTCCAGATTTGTGTTGCTGCATGAATGTTTTCACATGCTTATGTGTGCCAATGTGTGTGTGTGTATCCCTTGCTGTTATCAGTGTATGTCATTATTCTTTTAATGTTGCCCTTCGCTGTGGGCGTGTAGTACCCGGGCTTTAAAAACTCCTACATTTCAACTTTTCCTACCAACGGCATTATTGCATTACAGTAGTCGCATTTCAGACTCATTTGCATAGTGGACGTCTTCTTCTTCTGCAGTCACACAGTGAATCAAAGTGTCAGCCTGATAAGTATTTAATGAATATTCATTTGCTTTAATTCTCGCCTTGTCTCTCATAGTGAGTCATTCTATTTCCCACCATTTTTTACCTGAAAACCATTAGAGTATTGCAACACTGCTGCATTCTAATAAAGCAAAATAATTATATCTAATCTTCATAATGATATGATGCAGTAAATCTAAGTGTTTTAATTAATGTGGTCAGTACTGTAAATTTCTGCCATTTTTATGTTTGAGCTGCAATTTAATTGATTTGATCTGATTTCAGCACACTTTCCTTTGCTTATGTTTTATCTTTCATGTTAGTTTCCCGCTTTTTTCCCCCTTAACTAACCTGTGTGAGTGTGTGCTGACTTTAATCATGTTGGTATTAATTTATTCTGCCTATGCTTCCCGCCTGGAGTAGAATTCCTCTGTTTGGTCCGTACCCTAGGTAAGATGCTCTCCTCTTCCTTCTCTTTGTCGTCTGTGTGAGGGGAAACAGGGAACAATTATTTCAGACACAAAAAGAAAAGAAAAAAACAAAGAGTTGCAATATTTTGGCTATGGTGTGTTTGCACTCTTAACCTTAAAATCCGGGTGAATCAGTTATGGTGGGGAGAAAAAAAAACAAAACTTGTGGGCACTTTTACTTGAACTCCGGACGGCAGGTCAACAAGCATAGGTGACACTGGCATGACTGAGATAGATTTTTCTCTTTGCTTTGCCTCTTTTTTTTCTTTCCTTTTTTTTCTTGATAATTTCCTCCATCACGGTGCCTTTCCCCAGTCTTTGTCTTGCCTCGTCTGTCTTCTGGTCTTGACATCTCTCTCTCTCTTGCTCTGTCTCTCTTCATTTGTCCTACAGCCTGTTGAAGAAGATTGAGAGAGAGACCTGGAGGGAGAGCGGGATCTCACTGATCGCCACCGTCACTCGTCTTATGGAGCGGTTGCTGGACTACAGGTGAGAACGCTCTTGCATATTCTTGGAAATGCAGGCGTGTTGGATTTCTGCATTGTCATGTGTGTTTGTTCCATGTGTCTGTTATAGGGATTGTATGAAGCTGGGGGAGGTTGATGGCAAAAAGATTGGATGTACCGTCAGTTTGCTGGTAAGAAGTAGT